>JAJTUV010003525.1:0-51046 GCA_021653895.1 Mastomys natalensis
GATCAGTTAAAAATTTAAATAGACCTATAACCCCTAAGAAATAGAAGCAGTCATCAAAAGTCTTCCAACAGCAACAACTACAAAACCAACCAACCAACCAACCAACCAACCAACCAACCAACCAACCAAAAAACCACAAACAAACAAAAACAAAACAAAACAAAATAAAACAAAACAAAACAAAAATCCAGGATCATGCAGAATTCTACCAGACTTTCAAAGAGGAGCTAATATCAACAATCCTCAAATTATTCCAGAAATAGAAGGAAAATTGGCAAACTTGTTTTATGAGACTATAGTAACTCTGATTACCCAAAATGCGCAGACTCAACAAAGAGACAAAATTACAGATCAATTTCCCCCATGAACCTTGATGCAAAGATATGTAATAAACTACTTACAAACTGAATCCAAGAACAAACCCAAAAGACCTTCCAACATGATTAAGTAGGTCTCATTGAAATTCAGTCATGGTTTAATGGGAAAATCTGCCAATGTAATTCATCATGTAAACAAACTGAAAGAAAAAAAAAGTAGTCATCTTATTAGATGTTGTAAAAACATTTAATAAAACTCAACACACCTTGATGATGAAAATCTTGGAGAGATCAGGTATATAAGGGACATACCTAAACATAATAAGAATGTACAGCAAACCTACAGCCAGAATCAAATTAAGTGGAGAGAAACTCAAAGCAATTGCACTAAAATCAGGGACAAAACAAAGCAATTCATTCTCTCCATATCTATTCAGTATAGCACCTGAATTTCTAGGTAGCACAGTAAGACAACTAAAAGAGACTAAGGGGATACAAATTGGAAAGGAGTCAGTCAAAGTATTGATGATATGATATGGTATGATAATATAAATACAGATAATATGATAGTGTAAATAAGTGACCCCCAAAATTCTACCAGCTGATAAACATGCTCAGTGATGTAACTGGATAACAAGATTATCTTAAAAAAACAAAAAACAAAACCCCAACAACAAAACTCTAACAATAAAACAAACAAACCAGTAGCACTGTGATATACAGATGACAAATGGGCTAAGAAAGAAATTAGGGAAACAACACTTTCACAATAGCCAAAAATCATATAAAATATGTTGGTGTAGCTCTAATTAAGCAAGTGATACACTTATATGACAAGAATTTCACGTCTTTGAAGAAAGAACTGGAAAGATATCAGAAGATGGAAAAAATCTCCCATCCCCATAGTTCATTAGGATTAACACAGTGAAAATGTATATCTCATCAAAAACAATCTACAAATTCAAAACTTCTCCCCATCAAAATCCCCATACAATGCTTTACACCATTTGAAAGATGAACATTCAACTTCATATAAAATGAAAACATAGACAAATGCAGAACTATTAAAACAATTATACACAATAAAAGAAATCCTGGAAATATCATCTTTACTAGTTTCAAGGTCTACTATAGAACTACAGTAATAAAAACCACATGGTATTTCCATAAAACCAGACAGGTTGATCAATGAAATCAAATAGAAGACTCAGACATAAATCTGCACACTTATGGAGAGCTGAGTTTTGATAAAGAGGCCAAAGCTATACAATGAAATAAAAGCATCTTAAACCAATGGTGCTTGTCAAACCAAATGTCTGCATGTAGAAGAATACAAATAAGACCCATATCTATAATCCTGCATAAAACTCAAGCCCAAGTGGATCAAAGATCACAACATAAACCAGATAACTGAATCTGATTGAAGAGAAAGTAGGGAATAGCCTTGAACACATTGACACAGGAACTATTTCCTAAACAGAGCACCAATAGTGCATGCACCACGATTAACAAATAAATGGAACGTCATGAAACTGAAAAGCTTCTGTAAGGCAAAGGAGACTATCTATAGGTCAAAACAGCAGTCTACAGAATGGGAAAAGATACTAGCTCACTAGGGAAATGGGAGTACATTTCTTTTTCTAGATAAAGTAATTATTGTATTGAATACAATCATGAGAGCTTGTATATTCATAATCTCTGTGACCAACAAATATCCAATGGAAATACTCACACTTATGCATAAGAAGAATGAGCAATTAATGTAATTGTGAAAAATAGGAGCAACTTGGTTTTTAAAACGGTGATTACAAAATAAGTTGTTGGAAATTCACACAGTGAAATACTGAAGGGTAATGCACAGGAGTAAATGGTAATAATACACAGCAACACAGATGAATTTTCCTACTCAGGATGGATGAATTCATTCACAAAACTCAAAACACAAATTATTCCATAATTCTAAGTAGAACGCTCCATCACTGTTTTAGTTGGTGTACCAGTTTAAATGGTAATGGACCCACAGGTTCACACATTTGAATGCTTGGTCCCTAGTTGGTAGGACTTGTTTGGTAAGGATTAGGAAATGCAGACTTGATGAAGACATGTCGTTGGGGATGGGCTTTGGTGGTTCAGAATCCCAGCCATTCCCAGTGTGGTCTCTCTGTTTCATGCTTATGGATCAAAATATGACTTCTCAGCAGCTGCATCAGGGCCATGACTACATAACTGGTGCAATTCATCCTACCATGATGATCATGGACTCACCTCTAAAACTGTAAGCCCCAAATAAATTCTTTTTTTATAAGTTGCTGTGGACTGGATGTCTTATCACAGCAATAGAAATGTAACTAAGACAGTAGACCGTCATGATTACAGTTTTTGCAGTGGCTACGCATAATTGTTCATGTCTATCAACATCATATGATGTGAGGCAATATGTAATGGAACATATTATGAATTTTGCTTAACTTATGTTAATCATTTTGCTTAAAAAATATTTAAAACTTACTAAACTTACTATTTGGTAGCCTATTCTATTTAGTTGCTTTTCTATTGTGATAAAACAACATAACCAAGGGAACTTGTAGAAGGAAGGGTTTCTTATAGCTAAAACGTCTGGGCTAGTAGTCCATCGCTATCATGGTCAGGAACCTGACAGCAGGCAGGCAGGCATAGCTGTGAGCAGCAATTGAGAGCTCACATCATTACCAACAAACAGGAAGGAGAGAGTTCACTGGGAATGGTGGGAGCTTTTGAAGCCCTTTCCTAGTCGTCTCCAACAAGGCTATCTCCAATCCTTCCCAAACAGCCACCAACTGGGGACCAAGTATTCAAATGCCTGACTTATGGGAGACATTACTATTCAAACCACTATAGTAGCTTTATGAGGAACTTACACTATGTGAAGATTAAGGGAATTTAAGATATTACTTTCTGTGCATGATATTACTTTCAGTGATTATTTCTATGGCTGTAGAGATGAAAAATATCTATCAAATAAAGAGAGACAGGAAGTTTGGAGTTTTTAAATATGTCTTATTTATTTGCAAATGGCTATGATATAATGATATAGTCAGAAATAATTGCACATATTCTCAATAATACTATTGACATGTTAATACAGATTTGAATATAAATAACAAACATATGTCTATTGATTGGGCAAGTATACAGCTTTCATTTGTGTACAATAAGATAATAATTGGGGAACCTACACGACTCAGTGGGAAAACAAATCAATCAAACTTTGTGAGATGCATACATAGAAAGTTCAGCATACAATAAATTTTAAAATAGGGCTGTTACTAATTAGAACATATCAATAAAACAACATCAAAGCACAGTTGGAACAGAAACCAAGACACAAAAAATTCAGTCCAACAAGAGGTCTGAAAGACCATTAAAAATAACAACTTCTTGAGGGATATGAATCAATCTAAATAAATGCAGAGGCATAGCATGTCCCTGAAAGAGAATATTCAACACTGCAGGGTGCTATTTCTCTCCAAGTTCATCTATAAATTTAATGTCATATCACATAAATTCTGTAAGAAATTACTTATGGTATGTGACAGGTTTGGTTTATAGTCAAAGTTGACGAGAAATAAGTATGAAAATTAGAGAAGTTTGTGAAAAGTATAAAAAAGTGGAGTCATTTGATCACTCTTAAAATATCCAGTATTTTGCTGTAGTAACCAAAGCCAAAAAATAAACATTCAGGAACACACAGCTTGGTTGGACAGGAAGAGAGAGAGAGAGAGAGAGAGAGAGAGAGAGAGAGAGAGAGAGAGAGAGAGAGACTGCATCTGGTACACAGGGAAGTTTATGTAGAAAAGACAACATTATATGCTTCCTCTGATGAATTCAATGAGGAAAAGGGATTCAAACAGTTACAAGAACATCAAGAGACAACTTGGAATATGATTAAGTTGTGCCATATTCACCATGCATACATACATAACACACACACAAACATGCAAACACATACACATACATACAACACACACACACAATTGTACTGAGAAAATAAGGAGAATGTTCATTTATAATTAAGGGGTTTGAAATGTTTTTTAAGAAAAGACCTAAATTCAAACATCATAAAGAAAGAAGTTATATTTATCATATATATAAACAAAAGACCCTTAAATCAAAAGGGACATCACGGTTATAAGAAAAATGACAAATTGTAAGACATTTGTTATATATGTTACAGACCAAATATTAGTTATTCTGATTTGTAAAAGAGCCGTTGATTATAAAACAAGAAAAGCACTAAGCAGTTACCTTACAAAACATTGCAAAATTACTTTAGAAGATGTTTAACACCATTTGGAGGCACAGACAGAAACAAATTGAAAATGGTATTTTTTCTTATTAGGGTAGAAACAATTACAAAACTTGATATTCTCAGTAGGTACAAGGATGTTTAAAAAAAACTGTGTGTGTGTTCTGCATAGAAGCTCTCCAAACTTTTGGAGAATATCTTAGTAAAATTTATTCTACATACTCTTTACCCAGGGATACTGTCTTTAAAGATCTCTTGTAGAAGTTAATTTCAGTAGCCTAAAGATTCAGTGAAAACATGGACTCTACCTGCATATGTACCAAAGCAGCCACTTGAACTCCAATGTATTTGTACTGTAGTAGTAACTATAGACTACATTTACATAGTCATTATATACCAGCATGTAATGATCTCTAATATGTATTGTGACACGAACGGCTTATGAAAGATTAAACTTTTTCAAATTATGGATATGTGTCTGTGTCTATGTAAGTATATGTGCATGCAAGTTTAGTGTAAGTGAATGGAGACACCCAAAGAAGGTTCTAGATCCCTAGGCACTGGAATTACGGTGGTTGTAAGGGTACTGAGAACCAAACTAGATCCCTCCTGAGAACAGTCGTTGTTTTCAGCCTCTGAAACAACTCTTCAATCCTTCAGATTAATTTTTTAAATACAAGTTTAAAAATAATTTAAAATAAACCAAAGTAGTTAATGTGTAAGTAGAACATACAACTTAATATCTGGAGAGACATTTTGGTACAAAATCAAACACCTCATGGCTTAGCTGGTCATTTCCTACCTGAGTTGAACTGAAGTAAAAGTAAATTTCTCAAGCCATTGGTGAGGATAGAGTAAGGTACTAAATGGTTTCCTGTATTTTTGTCTTAGGAAGATAGGCTGACATAGTGCTCGTATCTGTGGGGGATCAGGAGAAGACAGACATCAGGATGTGAACATTTCCTGAGTTCTGGTTATCTGAATTCTTATCTTATTTATTTATTTATTTATTTATTTATTTATTTATTTATTTTTTTATTTTATTTTCAGCAAATCAAAAAAATTTAAAAAGCATTCAAACAGAATAAAATGAAAAGAAACAAACAAGCAAAATACCAAGTGTCAGATATACTTATACAAGAATTCTATAGAGCCTTCAAACAAGCAATACTTTTTGAGTTATGTTTAAAAAATTCAGAACCACAATAAGCTCCTTCACAAAGCAAATAATATTGAAATAGTGAAATCAAGTATAAACCCAACAAAAAAATATAAGTTATAGTCCAGTATCCCTCATGAATATACATACAAAAATTCTCAATGAAGTAGTTGCAAACTGAATACAAGAGATATAAAAAAATAATATTCCATGAACAACTGAATAACTGTTTTTTTTTAGAAGACCATACTCCATATACAGGCTGCATGTTTTGGGATAGCCCCCACTCCAGATGTTTGAGACCTACATGAAAACCAAGCTGCACATTTACAACATATGTGCAGGGAGGCCTAGGTTCAGCCCATGGAGCTAGATCTGTGTAGACTAGATATGCTCCACGGTTGGTGATTCAGTCTCTGAGAGCTCCAAGGGTTCAGGTTGGTTTACTCTGTTGATCTTCCTGTGCAGTTCCTATCTCCTTAGGGCCCACAATCCTTCCACCTATTCTTCTTTAAGAGTCCTCAAGCTCCATCCACTGTTTGGCTCTGGATGTCTGTATCTGTCTGAGTCAGCTGCTGGTTAGAGCCTCTCAGAGGACAGCTTGCCCCTATCTGTTCTCCCTGAATTCTTATTCTTATCACATTCAAAATTCTAATGGTCATCTGTTAGGGTCATAGCTGAGTTGAATGCCAGACTCTATTTTAATTTCTGGAAAAGAAGCACTGTTTTAATTAGCCACTAAAAGTAGTTGTGTGATCAAATATTTGGTATAAAAATGCTTATTGATGAGTAATCTAGAAACTGTTAGGCTTCAGGGAACATTTATCAAAGTTAGTATCTTTTCCCTGGCAAAAAAACCTTAGATCTGAAATTTATATTGCAGAGTCTCCTGTAGATCTCCCACTTGATTTCACACACAAAGAGAAAGTCATATTTGCCAAAAGTGTTTAATGTTATCATTTTTCATAATCTCAGCTCTAAATAAATACACACATAAATCTATTTATATAGTTTCAAGAACCACACCCAGCTCACCATAGTCTCCTCTCTCTCTTTCAATGTTTTCTGAACTATCTAAAGAGTAAGACGGGAATTCTTGCATCATAGTTACACTTTGTTAATAAAAATATAGTTTGGCATTTAGTATGCATATGTGCATGTGCATGCATATGTGTGTGTTTGTGAGTGGCATATATGTGTCTGTGTTTGTGTATATGTCTGTGTACCCACAAGTGTTTGTGTGTTCATGTGTGTGTGTATGTGTATTAGTGTGTGCTTGTGGAAGTCAGAGGTCAATGTGATGTGCTTTTCTCAATAAGTTCCCTCCTTAGTTCTTGAATAGGCTATCTCACTGAACTTGAAGATCACTGACTACTCTTTGCTGTCTAGCCAATGAACACCAGGGTTTCCTTGTCTATGCCTTCCCAGTCCTAGGATTACAGATACATATAGATTTGGTTGGCTTTTTATGAGCATGCTAGATATCTAAACTCAAACACTCATGTCTGCATGACAAGTACTTTACTAACTGAGAGATCATCCTGGCCATTTGGCTGGCATGTCACCAACAACTGAGGCAGCCTTTTATGCCAAGTACTTTCCTAAGTGCAAAACAACTGAGCAGAGGGGAAACTAATAAACGTTTCTATGTTCACCTAGCTGGTAGACTGCAGGACTACATTCAAATCAAGTCACTTGGGCTCCTGAGTTTGAGATCGTTGGGAAATGCTCTGTCCTAGATCCTTACAGATCCATAGCCTGGCTTATGGTAATGAGGAGCTTTCCAGGAAGGTTGCCATGGCGAGCCTCTCCTTCAGTCCTTGACTGTTCTCCTTTTATGGGGCTTTTTCCCAGAGACTACACATGCTTACTCTAGATGGGTGTGGATCACAGTGTTTTCAGAAACCAAACCCTGTGCTGGAAGTGGGGGGGAAACCATTTTTGATCTTGCATATACCATCTTTTCTGCTTGCTCTGTTTCAGAGATTTAATCTGTCCTTTCTCTGCTCCAAAAGGTCCTCTTCAGACTACTCAAGAGGCCTTCTCTCTTCAAACAACCAACAACCTTTCCCTGTGAGGCTGCACACAGCACATGGCACAGGATTTCAGGTTGTTGCTTAAGCATTAAATTTACTGTAATATTACACAGGAATGGAACATGACCAAGAGGAAGAAATCGGGCTGTGTTTTCCCTCCCTCCCATTGCCTCTCTTTCTCTCACTGCCTTTCTCTTAAGCTACTGACACACAAACTGAGCTGCTGCTTTTAGAAACTGTCCCCCAAATGTATCTGTCTGCTGTTCAGGCACAGTCTCAGTTCCCTTTCTAACAGACTGAGGTGAGCTGACATCACACTCATGGCCCTCCATCTCTCACTTCAATTGATGCTGGGGCTTCTGCAGAACTGGCTTAATACATGCAATTTCTGTTCAAATGCTTAAAGTAGACAGAGATATTTCTTTAGGCTAGAAACATTTCCTAGCTTCTTAAAGAGGCCCAGGTCCTACTTTAAAAGAAAGAGCATAGTTGATAAGCTTTGGGAACTAGAGAGCAAGTTAAATATATCCCCTCTTTTGTTGATGATGGGGAGGACTCCTAAAGAGAGGATCATATTTTAGTCATAGTATTTGATAGCTTGTTAGGCCACAGAACTGAGACTAAAACCCACTAATCACCTATTTTACATTAATAGTTTATGTTTATATGTGCCAGTTGGATACCTGCTATGCTAACTCTACAGAAAATTTAGGGCTGTTTTGTTGTTGTTGTTGCTTTTTTTTTTTTTTTCAAATATGATGTCTGTATTTAACTTGTAAAAGTTAAGCCAATAAAATCGAGTCTATTAGTGACTTGTCAGAGAAAATATTATTTCTATTATTGTTCTAAAAAAATGCAACATGCATGTAGGGTACCTGGCAGGCACATGCCAAGGTGTCCCTCTGAGACACTATGGGACAGACCTGATATAAAGGATATGGGAGGGAACAGAAGGAAGAGAATGGGTAGAGGCAGACAGATGAGAGCAGGATATGAGGACAGAGAAGAGGGAACAGAGAAGAAAAGAAAGGGGAAGAGAGAGAGAGGCTGGCTGGGAACACATGAGAGAAGAGAAAGACAGAAAAGAGAGGGACACAGAGAAAAGGAGAGAGAGAGAGAGAGAGAGAGAGAGAGAGAGAGAGAGAGAGAGAGAGAGAGAACCTGGGTAGCAATCAGTCCTTTTATACGCCACCCAGCATGGCACCTGCACCTGTCAGCAGTAATGGCTGCCAGAATTGGCAGCAGGTTATGATATAATGACTGCTAGGTCCCTGGGAAGAGTCTAGCAGAATTGCCTGTAAGCCAACAATTATGATGATGAAATACTTCTTCCTCTTGTTTTTAATGATTATTTTTGAACATTTTTCTTGAGAACCCAAGGAGCCTATTCCAGAATTCCAGTTTTGTAAGTAAGGGAGTCTCCAGCTGTCTGCTTGTTAGTGAGAATGCTCACCCACTTTGTCCTCCTTTTGTCTCTCCATCATCACTGTTTCTCCCCTTCCCTCTTCTCTGAGTGCTAGAAGATAAGAAGGAAAAGAAGGAATGAAGAAAATAAAGAAGGATGGAAGGAAGATTAAAGAGTTAAGGGGAAGGACATACTGTCACATAGATTTTTGTAAATCATTTTATTTATTTACATCCCAAATGTTGCCTGCTCTTCCCGTTCCCCCTCTCCTTCATCTATTTATTTAGGAACAACCCCATCACAGAAGTGAAAGACCTCTATGACTAAACTTTAAGTTTCTGAAGAAGGACACTGATGAACATAATAGAAGAGGAAAATACCTCACATGCTCATGGATTTCAAGAACTGGCATTGTGACCGTAACCATGCCAGAAGCAATGTACAGATTCACTGCAATCCCAATCAAAATCTCTGTGACCTTTCCCACAGAAACAGGCAATAAAAATCCCCAAATTTATATGGAATCACAAAAGATTCTGGAAATCAAGTCAATCCAGGATAAAAGAACAACTCTGGAGAAATTACAATTCTTGATTTCAAGCTTTATTAGAAAACCACAGTTGTAAAAATAGCATGGTACTGAGACAAAAATAGACAATGGAACAAAATAGAAGACTCAAAAATGATTGCATATAAGTATAGCCATTTGATATTTGACAAAGATGCCAAAAATACAGTTTAGAAAAGAGAGTATTTTCAACAAATGATCCTCGAAAAACTGGATGCACAAATATAGAAGAATGAAATTAGACCCATATCAATTTCCCTGCCTGAAAAATCAAAGCCAAATGGATCAAAGCCCTTAGTGTGAAACCAGAGACACTGAAATTACTGGTAACACATACATGCTTTTATTACTCTACCTAATGCAAGATATACCATAAATTTCAAGTATTAAGAGATCTAAGTAATGATCTCTTTCTAGTAGTTTATGGATTGAGAAGACTGTGATCAAGGAGGTTAAGAAAGTTGACTACAGTCACAGAGTGGGCTAGTATGTCAGGAAAAGGCTGCACATTTCTCACTTATAAGTGAGGCTTTTCCTTCAGTTCCCTGTTTGTCTTTGAATACGATTCTTGCCAAACTTACTATAGATCTCAGGATGTACAAAGATCTAGAAACTCTTTAATCTAGCCAATAGTATACAAACTGCTTAGCTAAAATGGCATGGACCACTCCTACCCATCCTCTGAGAGAAGTAAGAAGAATTGGTGTTTTTGTTATGCTTAGTCTAGGTCTTAGAACTTCTTAATTGTGACTGCTTTCTTTTTTTTAATTGGATATTTTCTTTAATTACATCTCCAATGTTATCGCCTTTACTGGTTTTCTTTGGTGGGACAGTCTTTGGATGGTCTTTCCTTCAGTCTCTGCTCCACACTTTGTCTCTATATTTCCTCCCTTGAGTATTTTGTTCTTCCTTCTATGAAGGACTGAAGCATCCACACTTTGGTCTTCCTTCTTCTTGAGCTTCATGAGGTCTGTGAATTATATCCTGGGTATTCCAAGGTTTTGGGCTAATATCCACTTATCAGTGAGTATATACCATGTGTGTTCTTTTTGTGACTGGGTTACCTCACTCAGGATGATATTTTCTAGTTCCATCGATTTGCCTAAGAATTTCATGAATTCATTGTTTTTAATAGCTGAGTAGTATTCCATTGTGTAAATGTACCACATTTTCTGTATCCATTCCATCTTGTTTGTTTTACAGCTTCTGGGTATTATAAATAAAGCTGCTATGAACATAGTAGAGCATGTGTCCTTGTTATATGTTGGAGTGTCTTTCGGGTATATGTCCAGGAGTGGTATAGCTGGGTCCTCAAGTAGTACTATGTCCAGTTTTCTGAGGAACTGCTAGACTGATTTCCAGAGTGGTTGTACCAGCTTGCAATCCCACCAACAATGGAGGAGTGTTCCTCTTTCTCCATATCCTCGCAAGCATCTGCTGTCACCTGAGTTTTTGATCTTAGACATTCTGACTGGTGTGAGGTGGAATCTCAGGGTTGTCTTGATTTGCATTTCCCTGATGACTAAGGATGTTGAAGGCTTCTTTAGGTGCTTCTCGGCCATTCGAGTTTCTTCAGTTGAGAATTCTTTGTTCTGTACCCCATTTTTAAAATATAGCTATTTGATTCTCTGGAGTCTAACTTCTTGAGTTCTTTGTTTATATTGGATATTAGCCCTCTATAGGATATGGGATTGGTAAAGATCTTTTCCCAATCTGTTGGTTGCCTTTGTGACTGCTTCTTAATACCATAATGAATGTTAGGCTCAAGATACAGAAGTACATGTTTATTCATCATTAATAACCCAAAGTTAATTAGCTCACTAAGTAGACAGAGCTCTGTTTCCCAAATTACTAAATGACAAGGTTGGGAAAGGTTGCCATCAATATTTCTAGCTGTAGCTCTGTTTTATACATTATAGAAACCACTTTTTATGCATGTGAATTACAGAGAACAAATCAGGTATTTTACTATATTCCTTTTCTAAATGAATATCCATGGGAGAAGGTGGTAACATTACATGTGCGGATTGGATAAAGGAGGATAAGGCTGAAGGAAGTAGGTGGTAAGATGCTTGCTGACAGCTAGTACAGCAAGCAGGGGCATGACCACTTTGAAGGGATTCAGCGATATGTTCGTCAATTATTTGAAAATTGTGGTTTGCATCCTTCCTGGATATAGTAAACAAAAAAGAAAGAAAATAAAAAAGAAGGAAAGAAAAAAGAAAGAGAAAGAAAGAGAGGGAAAGGAAGAGAGAGATGGAGACGGAAACAGAAACAAAGAGAGAATTTCTTTGAAATGTGGAAATGACCACTTGAGCAATGAAAAACTAAACCCTAAGCCAAACAAGCCAAGAGTCTTCCTATCTACTGCAAATCATCTTATAGCATGGTGCTCAAACCCAGATGTATCTTGGAGATACCTGTACTCATGTAAGTAACTTCATGTAGAACTCTAAACAGAGTTTTCAATGGTTAAATTCTCTTTTGAGCATGATTTAGCCAGGGCTCTCAGAGCCTTCTCCATGGGTTTCAGTTTTTTATGCCCTTACTAAGAATCTCTTTCATATCTCCTCTTGGTGCCCATTAGGGCACCACTGTGCTCATTGACTACAGAACCCTCCACTTGCATGCTTTGTCTCCAGAGTTGTATGATAGCTCTTTTCACATTACATACAGTTCAACGAGTATATCCTTCTTATCGCTTTATTATTCTATTTTAACAAGCGCTTAATACTTTTGATGAGCTATGACTTCATTGTGAGACTAGGAAAAAAGTTCTTGCCTGTTCCAGGAGCTTACTCAAACAGCAGCAGAGCACATGGTAACTTCCGCCAAGACAAAGAAGCATGTTCCTTGGGAACAATGAAGTAGTGGTTTGTGCAGAAACAAAATAATCTAGAAGCCTCTTGATTGCTTTAAAATTTATCTTTGAAAGTAGTGACAGGTATGTCAGAAGCTAAAGAAATCTTGGAGAAGCCATCTGGTCACAGCTGTGGCACCGGGGAAGGAAATGTCCTCTCCCTCAGAAGATTTCAGATCCAGACACATGGGGACAGGTGTTCTGGCTGAGTCGGACTGGCCTATAGATAAATTCATCCCATGAAATTAGAGGCTCCCAATTTCCTGTCTCTGCCCCTCCATTTCCCCATAATGAATCTGTCCCTCACTGTGATAAACAAGAGTCTCAGCTGCAGGGAGACATTTCTTACTGTCATTGTGATTCATGGCAGTAAGACTGAATCTAAGGAGAAATAGCCTAATGACTGGAGACAAACATTTATCTTCAGGGAAAAAAGGCATCCTGCTTGGAAAATCTGGCATAGGAATAGAGCAGTTATGAGTTCTGTGTCTAGGAACACCCGTGAGCCAGAATGAGTATATATTAAGATAAATAGTGCTTTTCTCTAAGTTCAGCATAACTGAGTGACAAGATGCCTTTGGGTGTCTACACCTGGGCTCAGGTGGAGAGGAGGGACATTCTTGTCACTCCCCTAGGGCACTCACTGCTGCAGGAGGTGAGGTAGCCTGTACTACAGTGAGCAATGGCAGTTGAATAGTAATATATGACTTAGGAGGCACAAAAACATAGGCATAGATGTAAGTGGAACATTGAGGGCTCCTGGAAGTATAGTAATGACTAGAATTCCCAAGAGGTCTGGACTCCCCATACAACTTAGTGAAGCTTGGGTCTTTCAGAGTTTTCCTTGTAATGGATATGGTGGTAATTGGACTCAGAGACACAGGGTTACTTGGGTTATTTCTAGGCAAGGCACTGCAGATACATAGTACATGTGTTTTACAGATACAGCCTAATAAATGCTTGCTTTGTTTAACTACTCAATATTACATTTGTGAGTGAATACATCATAGAATCTGACAGCTGTTTCCTAATAACAGGTTTCATCATGTGAATTTCATACTTTCCAGACACATTTCAGATTCTGGCTGCTAAGAAAAGAGATGGACCCAAACCTGGAAACTGTGTTCCCTTTCCTGCATCTCCTAAGTTCCCAGCTTTTCTGGACTCAAATTCTAATTGACTTACTCCAATGATTTTCTGTGTGTACAAGAAATATTTGTGAGTAAAAGAGGTCATATAAATGCATATTCCTTAATGTATATGTATACCATAATATAATACCTGCTAAAATGTAGCAACAAATTGGACACATTAGCATTTAGCTTCTATTACTTCTCAAATAGGAATAATAACCCATTGAACTCAGCTTGTGGTTGTGAGCAATCAGTGTGTGAATTTATACTAAGTTCTTACAAATATGATAATCAAATGTGTGCATTTGATTTTTAAAGTTTTATTTCATTGTTAGGTCTATTCAGATATTTTGATTTCCTGATGCTGCCTTATCGCTTTTGATGTAATCTATAAAATGGCTTAAGATAGAAATTTGTAGAAATATAGTGCTGGAGGGTGGCTCAGCAGTTAAGACTAACTGCTGTTCCTGAAGGTGACCAGGTTTGGTTTTCTTAACCACGTGGCAGCTCACAAACTTTGGCAACTCTATTTCCAGGAAATCTGAAGCCATTGTCTAGCCTCTGTGGGCACTGTACACATGTGATGCACATATACACAGGCAGGCACACACATACACAAAATAAGTGTAAATAAATGAAAAAAAACAGAAATGCCTAAAATACACACATTAAAACTTTCAAGATACTCTATATTAGGATCAAAATATGAAATTATGAACTTTGTAGATATAATTAATATTTTTAATTGTTCTTTGCTTTTAATTTCCAACTTAATTTCACTGAAGTAAGTAAGATGAATTACTTATTTCTCATTTTGGACTAATTAGTGTACAGCAAGAAGTCGATTATAATGAGTGCTCTATGTGTTTTGGAAAAAAATTGGTATTCTACAACTGATGGATATAAAATCTTTCCTGGTTGGATTTTTCCCCCATAAACAATTATCAGCAGTTTATTTTATTTTTCCATCATTATATTCTTATTGATTCTTTGGGGATTTCACATCATACACCCCTATCACATTCACTTCCCTGTACTTCCCCCACTCCCAACACCCTTTTTACCATCCGCCAGTAAAAAAGGGGAACATTTATGGGGCAGACCCCTAAGACTTTGATCATGCCCTAGTGATATATATAGATCCTGATTGGATTTTTGACAGACTGGCACAAGCCTGAGTTGTTTGGGAAGAGGAACTTCAATTGAGAAAAATGTCTCCATCAGGTTGGTCCATGGGCAAGTCTATAGGGTATTTTCTTTTATTACTGACACATGTGGGAAGGTCCAATCCACTGTGGATAGTGTCAACACTGTACGGGTAGTTCTGGGTTGTATAAGAAAGCAAGACGAGCAAATAGTGGGGGAAAAACGAAGGACAACTGTTCCTGGTTTCTACTTCTGTTCCTACCTCCAGGTTCCTACCCTGAGTTTCTTTTTATTGGGATGTGTTACTATGTGACAGTTTAAGCTAAATAAATACTGCCAGCATTTTTCTAAGTCATTTTTTTAATCACAGAAATAGAAACCTGGCTGAGACAGTCTTATATAGGATTATTGAACTACAATATTAGTTGTAATTTATTTCTACAGCCTCATCTAAAAGTTTTTTTATATTAATATACAAAGTCTGATTGTCCGCATTAATGAGGGATATTTTTTGCCTCCATTTGATCTCCATTTACACCTCTCTACCTCTACTTTTTGTATTACTGAGTCTACCTTATTCAATATATGCCGGTCTGAAATTCATATATTTTCCTGTTGAACATAATCCTTTATCTCATACATATGTATACTCTTTTGCTTTTAACAGTCTTAAAACCCATTTCTTTTATATCAGTCATTCTTTGGAGTTCAAGACCATCATTGGCAACATGACAAAATCTGTTTTAAAACATAACCACACACATTATTTTTGAACTGTTTTCTATTCATGATTGTTGTTTCTGAATCTGCTATTTACACTAATGTTTACGTATTCCTTGTTCTGTTTTATGGGTTTTCACAGTGAGTCTCTCTCCCTCCTTCTCCTTTTTAAAAGTTGAGTTGAGGTTGAATCCTCACAGAAATTTCCATTTGATTGATCTGGCTGCCTACTACCACTTAAAATGAAATTCTTTCACATGGGAGTGAGTGAATCACCCAAGTGGTGCAAATTCAGATCTCAATGGCACTGTAAGGACCAGGTTGGGATTATGAAAATTCTAAGAAGGATTTTCTCCTCCATTTGGCACTTGTCTGAAGATAGCAAAGTTCTCTGAGTATCTCCTTTGCACAGCAAGGTTTATTTCTTACTCTCACTTGTCCTGTGAGTCTGAATTTGGTGGCATTGCCTCTCATTAAATTTCTCAATTGGGTACATCTTGCATTCTGTCTCCTCTCTCCTTGCTTCATACCACCATGGCAGCTCCAGATATACATTCACCCTGAACACACAGACTACCTCTGATACTTGCTAATTTTCTAAGGTACTTTGGGTTCATTATTTGGGGTCTTTCAGTATTTATTACTGTCCAAAAGGTTCAGGAGTATATCAAAAAAGTATCATATACATTTTGAGGGTTTTTAAAAATTTTAATTTCTTCCACACCTTCATCCACTTTGAAACATTATTCTCTGTGACTAATCAGTCATAGTATTTGAAGCTGCAGCACCTGAACGTATTCTAAAGAAGAAAGTGACATCTTGAATTTTGAAATCTTTCAGAGAAGACAAATTTAACATAGCAGGATAGACATTTCATTAGATACAAAGGTGGGGAAGACTCTCGAATACCTAGGCACAGGGGAAAAGTTCCTGAAATTTGACTTATGTTCTAAGATCAAGAATTAACAAATGGGACCTCATAAAATTGCAAAACTTCTGTAAGGCAAAGGATACTATCAATAGGACAAAACGGCAACCAACAGATTGGGAGAAGATCTTCACCAATTCTACATCTGATAGAGGGCTAATATTCAATATATACAAAGAACTCAAGAAGTTAGACTCCAGACAACCAAATAACCCTATAAAAAATGGAGTACAGAGCTAAACAAAGAATTCTCAACTGAGGAATATTGAATGGCCGAGAAGCACCTTAAGAAATGTTCAACATCCTTAGTCATCAGGGAAATGCAAATCAAAACAACCCTGAGATTCCACCTCACACCAGTCAGAATGGCTAAGATCAAAAACTCAGGTGATAGTAGATGCTGGCAAGGATGTGGAGAAAGAGGAACACTCCTCCATTGTTGGTGGGATTGCAACTGGTACAACACTCTGGAAATCAGTCTGGTGGTTCCTCAGAAAATTGGACATAGCATTACCTGAGGACTCAGCTATACCACTCCTGGTATATATCCAGAAGATGCTCCAACATGTAACAAGGACATATGCTCCACTATGTTCATTGTAGCCTTATTTATAATAGCCAGAAGCTGGAAAGAACCTAGATGTCCTTCAACAGAGGAATGGATACAAAAAATGTACATTTACACAATGGAATACTACTTAGTTATTAAAAACAATGAATTTGAGAAATTCTTAGGTAAATGAATGGGGAATTCGAGGGTGGGGAGGTGGGAGTGATGAGGGTAGGTAGTGGCACACACTCATAGAGGCAGGAGAAGGGGGGATGGGATAGGGGGTTCCTGGGTAGGGGGAGGGAAATGGGGTAAGGGGATAACATATGAAATGTAAATATAATATCCAATAAAAAAATTGGTTAGAAAAAAATACGCATAGAAACTTAAAGTATGGCAGATGTTTCAGGAACAATGGAGCCTTCTCTTCAAATTGGAATAATAGGAGGACATATATTCTGTGGTTCTAGTTCATAGGCTATAGGAAGGAGTGCCACAGTTATTGTGTTTCTTGCACTACATGGTGACCGCATTAAATCAGAAGTGAAATATATTTTCAGAAGAGGACAACAGCACAAATGGTTGAAAATAATCATTAAGAAAATATAATTGCTACCGACAATCGGTAATTCTGAGAGCTTGATTGTAGGAAGCAGCAGCCATAGTCACACTGTGAACGTGGACTGTCAGAGCTGGACTTCATGTGTTAGCTCATCGCCACAGAGCCACATGTCCAGGGTGAAGAGGGGACACTCTGGGCACCTTGTCGTGTTATGTTGACAGTGTCAGTCTGAACTGAAGAGGGCAACAATGATCGAAGGACAAAGACTTATTTCCTCAGACGTTCCCAGTCTGCCTCTTAACCCAGTGTTCATTGATATATAGGTGAGGAGCAGAGGGGGCTGCAGAAAATGGAGTTTCACTTCTGATCTCATGACATTACATTTGTTAGGAGAAAAAGTATATAATGTTTTAAATCATCAACAACAAAAAACCTTTCTTATTCTTTTATTTATTTGTTTTAAATTTTCCAAACAGAGAATTGGTTAGTATAAGGATAGAAAATTTAATAGTGGGATTTCTTCTTCTCTACCTTTATTTCCTCAAAAACAACAAACAAACAAACAAACAAAATGCCACCATCAACAACAAAAAACCAAGGCTAACCTAATGTAATGATTTCATACAACCCAATAAGAGAAACTTCTTGGAAACAAGCATATTTGGAGATTGCATGTCATGATCATGTAATAAATAGTGGAGAGGAATTGTGAGGTAAAGCATTGTAAAACTGTGAAACTATGGAAGACAGTTTGAGCAATATTTGTAGGATTGCAGTCTTCCAATTACTTTTCATAATATATAAAATGCTTGAGAGTCCTGAATACCCATGACCTGAATCCAGACACTCTGCTCTGTATGCTTGTAAATGCTCCATTTCATCTCAATTGAATGGGTAGGGTTATTGGTTCACACACACAGGGAGATATTTGTGATTTTCAAAACCCTAGGCTAATTTACCTAAAGAAGTTTTCTCTCCCCAATACGAGCTAATCCAGCTTTCCTGGAAGACACATTTTACAACCAAGGATCACTAAATATCACTAAATGTTTCCAAATAAGATATGTTAATCTAAACACTTCTTGATAATATGAAGTCATTTTCCTTTGTCAAATCTCAATTTAGGTGAGATAAAACGAGATAGCTCGGTTGGTTAAGTGTTTCCATCCAAACATAGGGACCTGGTTTTGAGCTCCAAAATTTGTGTTGTAAAAAAAGTTGCGCATGCTGTGTCTCACATAGAATCCAAGTGCAGAGAAGATAGAAACATGTGGATCCTTGGGACTCATGGCCAAGTAGCCTAGCTGTATTGTGTGTAGGCTAGTAGAGATTCTATCAGAAAGAAAGAAAGAAAGAAAGGAAAAAAGAAAGAAAGAAAGGAAGAGAAACAACAACAAAAACCCCATGATCACCATCAACACCAAATAGGCAACTCCCAAAACAGAAACAAACAAACAAAAACAACAAAAAACCCAAGGACAACAACAAAAACAAAAGCAAGTAGAGAACATCCTGAGAAATAACACCCAAAGTTTACCTCTGGCCTCCCCACATATATACACACATATATTATTTCCACCCTGCCCCCTTCAATGGCTCCTAGAATTAATCTGTATTGGTAATCTAGGAAAAAACACGTGACATACAGATAGACATAGGCAAATTAGCCCCAGGCAGTCAGAGAACAGGAATGAGAAGCATTTTGAGATTGTGATGTTTTTGAATAGGAATGGCTCCCATAGACTCATGTGTTTGAATGCTTGGCCATAGGAAGTGGCAATTTCAGGAGGCATAACCTTGTCAAAGTAGGTGTGGTCTTGTTGGAGAAGTGTGTCACCATTGGGTGGGTTTTGAGGTCCTATACGTTCAAGCTATGTCCAAGTGTGGATCACAGTCTCCGGCTGCTGCCTGTGGATCAAGATGTAGAACTCTTAGCTCCTTCTCCAGCACCATGTCTGCTGCATGCTGCCATACCATACTCCCTGCCATGACAAAAATGGACTAAACCTCTGAAATTGTAAGCCAGGCCCAATTAAATGTTTTCCTTTTAAGACCTACCACTGTCATGATGTCTCTTCATGGCAATAAAACTCTAAGACAGAGATGCTTTACACAGTAAACACAAGTAAGGAAGAAGCAGTGTTGTACAATGTGAACTTCTGTTATTTTGAAGGCAGGGTAGACATCTGAGTAAGCCCACACTCATATGGACTCCTGTGTTCTGTGGCTGACAGCTGGATTTGGAAAATAGGACACAGAACTAGATTCTTGATTCTAGATAGAATCTTATACTGGCTAGTTTTATCTTCCAATTTCTCATTAGTTAGAGTCATCAGAAAGGAAGGAGTTACAGTTGAAATACCTTGATAAGATCCAGCTATAAGGTATTTCCTCAATTAATGATCAATGGAAGAGGGCCCAGTCCATGGTGGCTGGTTCTATCCCTGTATTTATGGTCTTGTGTTTTATAAGAAGGCAGGCTGATCAAGCCATGGGAAGCAAGCCATTAAACAGTACTCCTCCATGACTTCTGCATCAAGTCCTACCTCCAGGATCCTGTTCTGTTTGAGTTCCAGTCTTGACTTTTCTGGTAATGAACAGCAACTTGGATCTATAAGCCGAATAAACCCTTTCCTCCCCTACTTTCTTTTTGGTTATAGTGTTTTCATCAGAGCAATAAAAACCCAAACTAAGATCTTTTTTAAGAGAGTCAGGATGTGGATGACTCAGGATGACCAGAGAGTGCAAGGCTTGCCTGGCAGAACAAAAGGGTAGGAAGAAATTTCAAGGGACACAAGAATATGGAAAGGAAATCAAGAAAAAGATGGTTTTGTTTGGCAGATACTCAGAAAGCCTTTGTCTCTGGAGACTGCTCTATGCTTTTTTTCAAAGGATTGCAAATTTTTGAGTGTTTCTTTTAATCTGTTTCATAGCAAATGCTGGTATTTTCCAAATAGAAACTGAAGTCAAGAATTTGTTTGGAATTCTATACTCATTAAATAATAATTCCAATACCAGTTAACATAAATGACTTCTTTCATAAAAATGACTATTTTTCTTTTTATGTAGCAAGGAAACTGACATTGATTTCTAATTTTCAAATTGATTGAATATCTGACTTATGTACATTTGTATCCACATATCCATTCTTGAATTCAATTTCTCATAGTTTATTTTGTTTAAAAATATAAAGAAATATAAAGTCATAAGTTTATGTTCGAAAAGGAAATTATAGTCTTTTGCACTAATTAATTAATTTATTTGCTTTACATCCCAATTGATGCCCCTCTTCCTGGCCCCCCTCACACAGTCCCTCCCTGCATCCTCCCTGACCCATCTCATGGGCAAACACTAATCCCTGACATTATTAATGATACCCAGTAATCCTTGCAGACAGGAACCTACCATAACTGTCTTCTGAGAGGATCCATTCAGCAGCTCATTGAAACAGTTGCAGCAACCCATAGCCAAATGCTAGACAGAGCTCAGGAAGTTTTATAGAAGAGTTGGGAATAATTGAGGGCCCTGGGGGGAGGTTAGGAACTCTACAGGAAGAAAAACATGGTCAACTAACTTGGAACCTTGGGGTCTCCCAGAGAAAGAATCACCAATCAAAGAGCATACAGGGGCTGGATCAATCCCCCCACTGGTGCTGCATATACATAGGAGATGTGCAGCTTGGTCTTCATGAAATTATAGTATTTTTAAATTACCATAAATATTCATCTTTGAGATGTAATTGAAGCTCAAGAATTGGACTGGCAAGATGGTTCAGTGAGACCAAGCATGATGATCTGAGACCTACAGGTTGGGAGGAAAAAACTGACTCCTGAAAGTTGTTCTCTGACTTCCACAATCATGCTTTGAAATGACATTGTTCATCCATATTCACCTACACACACACACACACACACACACACACACACACACACACACGAATAATAACAGTAAATCTTCTGAAATCACTAGTAGACAACATCTTACAACAAATCCTCTGACCCTCTGGGTTTTTCCATCTTTCTACCTCCTCTTCTAAAATAGTCCCCAGTCCTAAAGTGCAGGAATTGTTTGTAGATGTATCCACTGGGACTGAGCTTCACAGCTCCTTATTTGATTGGTTTTGTTTTTATGTAATGGTATCTATCTATAAACAGGGGAAATCCCACAAATCCTTACCCATAAAGAAAGAATTATAGGAAACTAAGGGATGCTGAAAGAGAGAATTAATCTTCCCCAGAGAAGATCACCTGATGATTATCCAATACCAAAGGTCAGCCCTGGAAATATACATACTAGTAATGTTAGACAGACTGGACAGTTATAATTATGTATTTAGGAGCACAGTGGTTATGCCTCTCTCTCTCTCTCTCTTCTCTCTCTCTCTATTATTATATATATATATATATATATATATAATATATATATATATATATGTAACAAAAACTAATGAAAAAGGAAAGCATGAAATTTAAAAAGAGCAAATAGGGGTATATGGGAAGATTTTGGAGGGAAGGAAGGGAAGGGAGCAAATGATATAATTATATTACAATCTCAAAAAAGTAATTAAAATATAAATCTTAGTTTTTTAAAAACAATTTGAAAAAATGAAGGGTAGGGGAGATGCCTCTGAAGGTAAGAGTGTTTTCTGAGTTTGACTCTTCAGCATCTACATAAGAACCAGGCATGCCTATATGCAACCCTAGTATTGAGGTAGGTAGAGACAAGCAGATGCTAGAAGCTCACTGGCTCTCTAGTCCAAGCACAAAAGCAAATTTCAGGTTCAGTGAGAGATCTTGTCTGAAAAATTAATGGGAAAGAACAATAGAGGAAGACACCTATTGTGTCTTCTAGTCTCCACATGTGTCTACGTGGACATACCCACCTACTTATGCATTCACATACATATTCATATATACACATGCACCAAAATCAAATCAGAAAAATACAATAAAAAAATGAAACCAAATGGGAGAGTGATCATTGAAAGACAAAAACAGATGTGAATGTATAATCATTGTAACTTAACACCATAGCAGAGTGACGGGCTATGGGGTAGAGAGTGGAAACCAAGGAAGAATTTGTCATTTGACTGAATTTGAGGAGTCCTCGTGGAGAGATGAGAAGAGCTAAGCAGCTAGGGAGTCTCCATCACTGAGTAGAAGGAGAAAAGGAGCTGAGTACACAAAGCTGGAGATGCATAGCTTTCCTCCAGGGATATGAATTGCTTTGCTGATCAGGATATGCTTATGAAAAAGAGAAACACCTACTTATGTCAGAAATGAATTCTCCCCAACGCTAAGGAGTGGCAGGGCTAAGCTCCTTCTTGCTCTTGCCTGTTGGTATCCATGTACCTTTCTGTCAAGTCCATGCCTGTAAGTGAAATTACCAATTGGATGTGCATGTGTTAATTCCTGTGATGGTACTAGTGGTGGTACTAGTCTGTGCTTCCACCAATGACTCCACCGTTCATCATCTTTAGGACTTATGTACCCCACAGCTTCTACTTTAGTCATTTTAGTGAGGATATAGTGTTATTTCATCTGTTTTTAATTGCTACCTTCCTTGTTACTATGGAATTGAATCCATTTTATATGTTTATATGACCATTATGATATAACTAACCACTAAATTAACTAATAAAAACCAGTTCCTTATTGTACTGGAATAAAAGGTTTTCCCATGATGCTTTACAGCATTTGTAAACACCTCCTGCTTAGAGAAAAGTCTTTATCAGAGTTATTTGACTATTTGGGAAACCTCCATTGAAAACGTGAAAGTCTGGGGGCGGGAGGGGGAAATCACTATTTCATGAAGAGGTACAGAAAAGCTTCACTGGTTATACTCACTAGTGATTATCTAATCTAAAGAAGTTTGCTGAGGCATTAATAACAGGCATTGAGACAATCTCAAATGCATTGGTTCTCATCCTTCCTTAATGCTGAGACACTTTAATATGGTTCCTCATGTTGTAGCAATCTACAACAATAAAATTATTTTCATTGCTACTTCTTAACTGTAATTTTGCTATTGTTACAAATCATAATGTAAATATATGACATGGAGGATATCTGATAGGCCACCCCCAAATGGGTTATGACCCACAGATTGAGAACAACTGGCCTAAAAGAATCCAGTTTGTAAAGAGAACCCTGAACCAGCCTGTGTGAAAGGCTTGGGGTTTTTGACATGTGTGTGGCCAACACCCCTCACTAAGGGAGACCCTGAGATAAAAGGGGCAGGAAAGCTGTCACATGATTCTGGACAAATTTATTTCTGCAAAAGTAGAATGAATAAGACAGTTTTCTGTCAACTCTAAACAACATTAAATAGAAATAACTAACTGTAAATAGAAATAAGACGACATTGAGGGGCATCTGGTCGAACCAAAATAGTCTGCACATGGCCCAGTGAAAATTAGCTCTCATGAAAGGGTTGGCTAATTATTTTTTATTTGGTGCTGACATTCCTGAAATATCTTCATCACCTGAGGCCTTACGCTCGACTTTTCTCAACTGCTTGATTTAAATGTTTAGAAATTGTAGTGGGTGTCTAAATATGCCATGAGCAGAATTCTGATGAACTGTAAATTGCAGCCATTACATGCCATGGCTACTGCTTCTGTGGAACACAAAGTTTATGAAAAACTCCACAGAAAATCAAACATTTCCATGTAAACAAGCACAAACTGCTCCTGGGATTCATTTTGATGAGACCCATAGCTTTTCATGTCAATTCTGATGCTACTCACTTGAGGAGAACGCCCACAGTGACTCATGAGCTGGACAACCCAGGCAGTGTTCTGAGAAAGAGCAAGGAGTCCTTGTCTATTAAAAACATAGGGGAACAAATTTGTTAACCTTTTCTGAGTCTCTTTGTCATTGTTATGTGTCCTTTTTTTCCTACATAAAAAAGATAGCCAATGAATCAAAGAGCAAACATTCAGGGACTATGACAGGGAAGGTGGCTTCTGCTCTACCTGTAAATATGGGACAATGAGTACCAGTCATTGTTTTCAATTCACAGAAGTCAGTGATGCCATGAACATCAGTGATGTTATGGAAACATCAGACATGTTATTAACACTTTCATTTGTGTTAACCCTTCATTGGCTACAATGGCTATGCAAGGTACCTGTTTTTAACTCATTGTTCCAGTATGGAAATTGAGAATTAAAATGGTTACTTCCCTCTCCTCCTTCTTCAAGTCTCTGCTTCTCTGAACTCACCTTTGCTGGCCTCTTCTGCTTTGCCAGGCAGTGTACTTATTTCCTTAAATCTCTAGACATTTTCTATCATAGACCTCACAGAAAATTTGAATTATATAGTCTTTTAGAAAGTCTGGCTAATCAGATACAAAGTACCAGTAATTAAATATGCAAACATATGACTGATGAAGGAATATTTCATTATTAAAGTGTAGAGATTTTTTTCCATGAATTTTAAAGAAAAAATCCAAATTAAAACAAAGGAATGGAAAGTGATTGCTACATTATATTTACTTCAATTAATCAATATTGTGGAATGGCCATTCTATGCCTTTAAGTAGAAAAAATATAAGCTATATAAAAATAATATATATTATATTATGATATATATGTATATATACATATACATATATTGTGTATATTACACACACTGCCTATTACAAAGGCTTGTAGGAAATGAAACAGAACAGGAAAACTTTTCTATAATACTATAAATGGGAATGTAAATTAGTATAGCCTTTATGAAAACAATGTAGAGGCACCTGTAAAAAAATAAAAATGGAATTTCCACATGACCTAGTAATCTAGTCTGTGGATATGTAGCCACAGGAACCAAAATCATTCTGTTCAAGGCATCCCTATGTTAGCTGCAGCATTATTCATGATAGTCACATTCTGGAATCTGCTCGCATCCGTCAGTGGATTAATGGGTAAAGAAAACGTGATATCAGCCTTAAAAACAGTAAAGTCAGTCTGGTCACTTGCATCAAGGTGAGCAAAGACTGGAGGAGACCCAGAGAGACAAACACTGAATCATTTCACATGGTGTGAAGTCTAAAAATAGAATTGAACTTATAGAAGTAGGAGGCAGAGTAAAGGCCACTAGAGGCTGAGGGCGGGGTGTGGAGGGGAGGATGAAAACTGTTCATTTATCCAGTGTGCTGTTGTAGCTGAAGTGAGGGATAGGTTTCTACATCTGTCATACAATAATGTAACTGAAATCAAAAACCGTGTCCTGCACAGTATTACTGAGAATAATTTTAAATGTCTATCAAATAAAAAGTGACAGCTGAAGAAAACAATGCATATTTAATTCACTTGATTTACTCATTCCACGCTGGATATGTGTATCAAAACATGATGCATATTTGTGTACAATAAAGACTTGTCCGTCAAAAATAGTCATTGAAAATAAAAAGTAGCTAAGTGTAAGGTAAGACTTTTAAAGGTGTGCTTAAGGTTTCATGTATTCCTTGCCAAAAAAAATCAGTATTTATCTTGTACACAGTTGTCATTGACATTTTAAAGAGTTGAAATTGATTGAAACAATGAAATTTGCATTTGCATAAACAGAATGTGAGGGAAGTTAGGGAAAGCTAGAACAAAGGAACAGAGCTAGTGAGATATCCACCAGCAGACTTAGGTAGTAAACTGATAAGGCAGTAGCTGCCAGGACTCTGACAGAAAGCACGCACAATAATGGGGATAGTGGATAAACAGAACTCAGTGGCTATACATAGATAATTATATGTATAGAGTAGGGGGTGGGGATGATTTTAAAATTTATACTTAGAAGATAAATAAAAGTGTATAGACTGGCTTTTGGTTTGTTTGTTTACTCAGTTTTGGAGACAGGATCTTCTCACTATGAAGCTTAGGCTGGCCTCAAACTTGCATATCCTGCATTAGCATCCAGGGTACTGGGATTATAGCCATCTACCATTATGCTTGGATACGTTTTCCAGCTATATACCTAGGTGAAAGGTTCGAGTCTAACCTGATCTACAGGCAGAGGTACACAAAGAAACCATGTCTCACAAAACCAAAAGAACAGCAACAACAACCCTGTCCTTATGCTAGTGAAACACCATATTACTGAACTACACTTTACATCTCCATGCAGTTAGTGAATACTTCCCTTATCCTAACAAGCTCTATCAGCATGGAATGACAGCGTGAAGAAAACCGAGCTCTCAAGAAACTACATATCTGTGTTGTGGACACATGTGATATAAGAGTAAATGAACAGAGAATATCTGATACACTCCAGAGAGAAGCACAGCTGCATAAACATCTGCTTTGAGCTATGACAGAGTAACTAGTGTCAGGTCAACCCCACACCAAGAACACTGGTAAAGACTGGGTAAATAAAACAGAAAAATAGCAGTTGTTGGAAGGCATCAGGCAACATCCAGGGCAACAGAGACCATTTGGGACAAAGACTAAGGAGGAAGAAGATAACAGAGATAGGAGCCTGACTCAGCACAAAGAATTTGGAGCATCCCAATGAGTCATTGCTGACTCAGTCCTTGGGGCCATTTTCCAAGCATATAAACAGAAACAGTAAGGTCATTTAAAACTCCACAGAGCTTTAGTATACAAACCACTAAAAAAAAAAAAAAAAAAAAAAAAAAAAAAAAAAAAAAAAACAAGGGAAAAAAATCCAATGAAGAAACAAGATCTTGAACATCCTAAGAGAAGGATACATGAAGAATCCCCAAATAGGTAACCATTAATGAGGTGAAGATAATTTATCAATACTGAATACTGTCTGGTAGAAGCCATTATCACACAGATCTCAAAAGATTTCATAGATGACTCTGCATTCCAAAACAGAAATAATTCCATGGCATATGCTAACATGACCAAGTGGTAAAACACAACAGTAGAAACTCATCACAGTGTCCATCCCATCTGATACATAACATTATATATTAAAACTTGATGGCATGTTACATATTTATGGTTTTGAGGGTCAAGAATTGGGAAGTAGCTGGGTATGCTAGCATTTCTTTTTGGGGCTCTCATGCCGGGGGTGGGGGTGGGTTCTATAGTTTTTATCTATAGAAATTACTATGCTGGTCTTCTAAGGTGGCCCATGTGCATGTCTGGCAACTTGTCCTGACTGTTGGATGCAAAATCAGCTTGGGCTGTTAGCTGAAGATACTAAAGTAGTTTCCCTAGTATTGTGGTCTCAGTGTAGTTGGATTTTTTTGAACAATAACCACTCTGAGACATCCAGGCCTGAGCTGTAATGCCTTCATTACCAGCTATAGAATTTGCCCATTATCACTTGTACGTGTTTATGGTGAAAATAAATCATGTTTAGCTAGAGGCTGTAAGGCCTTTTAATATAGGCATGGGATTACTCAATATCACTTACCTGTGCTATTTGGCTAGAACACAGTTAAACCAGTGCTCTTTCAAGGTAGTATATAGAGCATGCGTCTCAGTGGGAGGAGTGCTGGAGAGACTCTTTATTTTTGAAACTTCACAAGAGGAGTGCATCATTTTCACCCTTCCCTTCTTTGATTCTTCCTTCCTCCCTCTTTTGTGTCTCTCTGGAAGATCAGCTTAAAAATCTTCATTCTTCCTGTGGATTATATCAAGGGTTGAATTTGTTGCTTGTAGTTCATTTCCAAAAGTGAAGAAAAAGTAAAGACAAATATTTTGTCATTGCTACCTGGGACATTAAGTATCAGCTGAGGACTATCCAGAAGAAGAGAATGTGAGTCTGATGTCAACAGGCTTTTAAAAGCTTTTATCATATTTTTATATCTGAACTTTAGAGCCTAAAAAGATTCTGGCTTGTTTAGGGCTGTGTGTTTTCCAAGAATGCCATAGGCTTTCTACTTGTTTATGACAGTATAAGAGGTAAGGACCAAGGCAGGCTGTTAATGAGCAGTGTTCAAAGTGTATAAACCCTCTCTCTCTCTCTCTCTCTCTCTCTCTCTCTCTCTCCTCATACACACAACACACACACACATACACACAGAACTTTAAAGAATGAGAAATGCTGCTCTGACATTTATGGAAATTTCATCTAATACTTTCCTGACTACCAAACAGATGGGAGAGAAATTTTACTGGACACATATAACAAAGAAGAGATACTTTAGAGAACTATTTCAGAAAACTGGTAAGCAATGAAGACAACAAAAACCATGTATGCATATTACATGTTTCATGCATCGATATGTGTGTATACGCATGCATGTGTGTTGTATATTGTGCATCAGTGCGTATCTGTGAATGCATGTGTGTAAATGTATGTGCATATGAGTGTATCTCATTTGTAAAGTCCATTTTTTTTTACAGAGTGCTTTCAGGGTAGTCTTTCTCTAACTCTGATAACTTTATTTCTGGAGAGCTCTGGTGATCAGCTGCTTCTTCGTTTCCTTCATCAACTTCTGAGAAGTGTGTCCCCAGCATCCTGGGATCACCTTTCCCTGAAGCCATGGTCTAAGCATTCCACAACTGTTCTCAAGCAGTCACCAATGCCCGCCTGCCCTTCTCCCTGCTGTCATGCTCTGGTTCCCCAGGCTGTGTCCTCCTTAGTACTCCTTCACTCCAGATGTTTCCTTTAATTATGTTGGCAAAGTTCTTATTAATATCATCTACACTGTGCTATTACTGGAACTTTAGAATACTCTGTTGTCTTCTGTATGTTCTTGTCTGACCTTCAACCTGGTCTGTAAAAATCATAGGGTATTTACATGTAAGTTTAAAATGTCAGCACTTCTGTCACTACTATGTTAATATTTCATATTTTTTCTTCTTTTGGACATAAGGAGGGAAGTATATTTGGGGGAATGGAAGTTAGGAATGCCCTTTGCTCTTTGGAAAGCTGGAAGTTTGGCTTTCTCCTAGAAGCACCCACGCTTGAACTGGAGGACCTTGGAGACGTGTCTATAAAAATCCGATTTTACAACTGTTAACACCCCCATGCTATGTCATAACTTTATATTTTGCTAAAGATTTTTGTTCAAAGCATAAGCTTACATAAATACGTTTGCTGCATTCTTCTGAACTTAGACTTAGTTCTTCAGCATTTGAAGCTAATTTAGGTAATTCATTTTTCATATTCATCCTCATTGGAAGAAGATGTAATCTCAGATTCTAGACAGATGGAGTTAAGAAACAAGAAACTTAGTCCTCCACCTTCTGCTGCATTATGCTCTGTCTTACCTTGTGTTGTCACTGTAGTCCTTGCTAGTTTTGCCACAGGTAAGATGCAGACATATGCACTCACCGTGGAGCTTATAGAGACTGGGAAGTACTCATACCCTTTCTGTCCTCTTAACATCTTTGTAAGTTCTATACAAGAATCTACTCAACATGTAGGCTTTGTGGGAATATTTGATTTTCAACTGAGTCATTAAAACATTACAAGTCCCTGTGCTTTTTTTCTTTAGAGCAGCAAATCTGAGAAGTACCTTTTTTTCTTTCAAGATAGGGTTTCTTTGTATAGCCATCCTAGATTATGTAGACCAGGCTGGCCTTGAACTCAGATCTACCTGTCTCTGCCTCCTGAATCCTAAGAGGCTAAAGTATTTTCATATTGTCCAGTCAGCAGTCAAGGCTACGTGACACATACTTATTTTTTACATAAATGTGCTTATAGCTTCTCTCATCAAACTTTGTTTAATGGACACAGAGTAGCCCTTTGAAGTATATAGCTGCTTTGAAGACATTTTGGCCATTTAAAGATAATTAGAAAAAATGGAAATTCTAAATTCTATTAAGTAAAATTAAAATATAGATTCTAGGATATTTGATCTGACTATGAAATACATTATAGTTAAATTAAGGTCTAGTATTCATTTCAAGATGTTATCTTATGCAAATTATAAGTATAAATTATATTTTAAATATTATAATATTCATTATATTTAGAAAAGAATATGTTAAGCATCTACAAGGTGCGCTAATGTAGTCAATGTTTAGTGCTTAGACAGGAGAATTTACAGATTCATAGATAGATAAAATGAAATATTTATATTTATGGTCATTTGGTGTTTAAGCAGAAAATAAAGATATTGTAGCAGTTGTTAGCCAATTAGTATTTAAAGTGAAGAATATTCTAAAAAATATGGACTCAATTCATTAAAAATTCTAATATACCCTAAATTGTCAGAAGATGGGTGGGAGCTAAGAGAGTTCATTTCTTAGTTCTTAATAAGTTGGACCATTAATTTTGAGTAAATTAATATTTGTGTAAAGAACAACTTAATAATCAGGCAATTCCCCACCTCACCAACTAGATCGTTTGTCATGGAATATTGCTGCTTGTTCTTTTGGTTCAGAGTCTCTTATACTAAAGATATATTAGTAATGTGATACCAAGGAAACACAACTCTTCCTAAAGGGGCTTCTTCCCTAAGGGCAGCTCTTCAGTGTGAGTAACTGGGTAGCTAGTTTAATGATACATTGAGATGAAGTCAAGAGAATGCATTATTAGCCTCTGAAGCTTTCCAAATAATCTTTGCATCCCTACCACACAGACAGTAAGATGACTCAGTAGTTTATCTTTGAATGTCAAGGTCCTTTAAATACTTTCTCTTCCTCATTATATTACAACACATGCATAACTGTATCTTCTATAGCATAAAATAATAAATATAAATAAATAAATAACATTTTTCCTTCAAAGAAAGCCTAAATAATTATAAGACCTTAGTGTAAGGATATCCAAACATTATAAACTGCATTTTTTTTAAAAAAATGCAAAAAATAAGTTCACACAATAATGATAATTGTATCATGTTCTAACAGTTATTATAATGGTACTCCTATAAAGAATAGATAATGTTTGTTAATATTAGAGCTCCATCTGTATGCTTGATTATTTTTAAAATAATATGTACTCAAGGGAAAGGGAGAAATAAAAGAAAAGGCTTAGGTGTACAATAAGAAGGGAGTTATGGAAAAATTGTATGATACAGAGAGCTGGATAGAGAAATACAAGGGAAGTAGCTGTGCATATGTTGTGTAGTGTATGCAGTGTAGACAGACGAGCAATCTCAAGGACACAACTTGAAAAACTATAGGGATTATGATGCACAATAAAAGGGAAAACTCATGGTAATCTGAATAATAACTCATTTTACACACTTAAAGAAGTAGAAGTTTAAACATGACATGCATAACTTTTGAAAGTAAGAAGACACGGAACAGCAGCAACAGCAGAAATGAAATGTACAAATGTTATCATTAAAAAAGAAAATAAATTAATAAGACATTGCAAACAGAAAATGTACAATACAGTGGCAACAAAGGGTTACTTCTATGGAAGAATGTTGTACTAGGATCTGCTTCCATATACCGTGCACCCTAGTTACTTTCTATTCCATTCCATATGTGGTGGAACGCCACGAGAAAGCAACTTAAGGCAGAGTTTATTTTGGCTTATGGTTTCAGGGGGCTAGATGTCCATCATGGCATGGAATGCTTGGGAGTGGGAAACTGAAAGAAAAAACAAGATGTGGGTTGAAACTGTAGTAAACCTACAAACCCCACCCTTTGTTCCTTTGTACATTTTCCTTGAGATTGTTTTGGAATAGTAATGATGTTGTTATTTAGTACTTATTAATTCTTTCTCTAGTTGTCTTTTTTAAAATGTCCATTTGCTTTAGATGATGTGCCATCCATAAATAAATGGGTAGAAGGTTTAACTTTTATTTTTCATCTAAATCTAATATTGTCTTCATCTGTAATCAAATCTGTTTAGATTTATTTTCAGTGCCATATTTAAAGCCAGTTCCATTCTTGTGGTTTCCTGTTTGTTTTTTTGCTTTGTTTTGATTTTAAAAAGTCTTACTAAATTTTTCTAAAAATTAAATATGCTATAATAGTTTATCTTGACATGTTTTTTTCTGAGACAGGATCTTACTATGTATCCAGCTCTGCATAGACTATGCTGGCCTCAAACTCACAAAGATCTGCCTTCCTTTGCCTCCCAAGGATTGAGATTAAGGGTCTGACCCACCACACTTGGCTTCATTGAGAATTTTCTGAGCATCTTCGTGTTCTTCCCCACAATCTAAAGTAAACATTTTCTTTCTTTCAATGACCTTTCCTAGTGCACACAAGAATTGGCCAACATGATATTAAGGAATTATTTTCTTCAATTCCCACACATTACAGCATAACATTCAAAGAGTGACCATGTGTTGTTATTCAACAACAAGCCAAAAGCATGATCTAAACTTTGAGCATGCTACGGGTTCACCTCTGCAGTATAATGATTTCCAAAGCCAACACCTGTCTTATTTGGTGCTTCCCAGTCCACCTGTGAGATGCTGTATTCTGTATCTCATGCTCCTTATGAAATTAGTGACAGAACTACTGTGAAGCCAGCTAGAGGACAGCAAAACATCAGTTCTCAAAGCAAATCAGACTTCACAAGAGCGCAATTATTACCACCAATTATATAGCCACAATCCTCATGCCAATGTAATTATTGCTAAAATCTTTAGACATTTCTTGAGTGAATGTTCATTGTCAGGACAAGGAACTACTAAGACTCATGACTGACTTTAAAAATGAAATTATGTCATTTTTTTGAGCAAATGTATTCCATCTGCTATAGAAAAAGAACTTATAAGAAGTATACAATATAAAATGAAGTTATACCCATCATCAAAAGCATTCATGAACCACTCACTCAGTGTTAATGCAGCTAGAGTCCAACATAGTTTTAAATGTTCTCATAACACCATATGGTGAGTAATTTGCAGAAATTGAAGACCATCATAAGCATATAGGTTTATCCCACATGGGCTGAAGCAATTTTAGGATCTGAAAACACCTAATCAAAAAGAATGCTCTTTTAAGTGTCAAAATAGATTGGTATTACATATTGTCAGCTTGAGCACTCTTCTGTTTCTGGTGTGGGTGCCTGTATACTTGGATGTATAAAATATAAAGAGAACAGAAAAAAAACAACATTTGATTTCATGTACAATAGTGTCATTACAAATAGTTCATTGGGTCGTGTCATAGCTTCCTGTGTTAATGCAGCTAGAGTCCAACATAGTTTTAAATGTTCTCATAACACCATATGGTGAGTAATTTGCAGAAATTGAAGACCATCATAAGCATATAGGTTTATCCCACATGGGATTAACATTTGAAGCTGTAGCTTTCTGGTTTTCATGTCAGTATCCCCCACATTTCTCCAGTGAACAAAGCCAGTAACAGCAAACAGAATGATGGTACATTTTAAATTTTAATTTTTATATGTTTCTCTCAAAATCATAATGATTTAATGTTTAATTCATGTTTCATTTTGGCTCATTAGTGTACATTTGATTTATTTCATCTATTTTTCTTTTTTTGTATCACATTTGTAATGTATTTCATTAAGGTAAAATAAATTATTCAAGAACACTTGATATCAAGTTCTTTGAGAGTTTTAGTTTTCTGTTAAAATCCTCTGAAATATTTCTAATTATATACTTATTTTTCTGTGTGTATGTGCATGTGTGCATATATGTGTATGCACATGTATGTGGTCATGTGGGTGCAAATGTATATATGTGCATATGTGCTGTGGAGGCTGGAGGATAATAACTTGAGCATTATTCCAAAGAGGTAGACATAGTTTTAAGACATAGTCTCTCACTCACCTGAAACTTACCAAGTGGAGTATGCTGAATGACCATAGAGACTTAACGATCCATCTGTCTCCAACTCCTCAGCCTGGCCATTACTCGAATGCCACTGCTGGGTATGGTGACACATGTCTTTTTTGGGAAGAAGCAGCTAGCTCTCTGTGAGTTCCAGCTTGGTTTACATTGCATGTTCTAAGTTAGCTACATAGATAGACAGTGTGTGTGCCGCCACATCCAGCTTTTTATGTGGACTCTGAAGATGGAACTCAGGTCCTTATGTTTGCTGGACAAACACTTTCTTAACTGAGCCCTTTCCTTAGAACCTTATTAGATACTTAATATTACTTACAATGTTGCATTTTTTGGTTGTCAATTTGACTACATCTGGAATTAACTAAAACTCCAAAACTGGTGGGCACATCTGTGAGGAGTTTGTGCTTAGTTAAATCATTTTAAGTTGGAAGATCCACTTCTAATCTAGAACTTTGAGGTAGCCACACCTTCTGCTGGAAGCCTATATAAGGACAGGGAAGAAGACAAGCTCTCTCTTTTCCTGCTTGCTCTTGCCTTTCTAGTAAGTCCACTTTTTACTGGCAATTGTGCCTACTTCTTCAGGATTCTAGTGTTTACTGAAGACCAGCTGAGACATCCACCCTCATGGGATAAATTAACTACTGGATTCTTAGACCTTCCATTCATAGGTAGCCATTATTGGACTCTCTGGACCACAGCCCATAAGTCATTCTAATAAACCCCATTCTGCATAGAGAGATTCATTCTATAAGTTCTGTTACTCTAGATAACCCTAACTAATACACTTATTATATGACTACAATAATACCCTCAACATTTTGTTTCATGACATTTTTTTCTAAACACAGTGGTAGCAAATATATCTCAAGGCTTTTTTTCTTCCAATTTCCAGAATCCTCTGATATAGAGCTCAAAAATGCAATGAATCTCCTGATTTCTAGTTGTGTATTTGTTACAATTTATGGTCACATTTAAAGTAGCTCACACCAAAACTTTTTGTACTCATGCCTTCAATTTTTGAGATTTGATTTCTGTTTCTATTCCTGGTTTCCATCTGCCCGGCTTTAAATTTATTTTATAACCTGTCTGAAGCAGTTACACTTTTACAAAAGTATCTCTTCAGTTCCAAAGATAGATGACCTAGAAGGACCTTTGAAATACACTAGTCCTATGGAATTTCTTTCCCACCAACACCTCTGAAGAACAGAGCACATTTCTGCCAGATACAGCAGTTCAATGGAATCTAAGTTTTCAATGGTATGGCCACCCATAAGTTGGGTAAGGAGCAGAATTTGCCCAGAGGATTTTGTGGGGTTAAGAGATATTCAGGAGAATCAGATGAGTGAATGAAAAAAAATCTTCCAATCCAGAATTCTCATTCGTAAAGCAGAGTCCCAGGGCTGGAAATCTATTGTTACAGTTGGTCTCAGAACTGCAGCTGAGACTAAGCTGTTTGACCACTCATGTGTTCATGTCCTAAAACATCTCTGTGTCTTTGTTTGCTAACAATATCAACTGATTTTGAACAATTTAATTAAAAAAAAAACCTTTAAAATTACACTGAATTATTCATAAATTGAGGAAGCAGGCTCAGGCTCTGACCAGTTGCCCTGGTTCCCATTCCCAGGAATAAAAAGACATTCTTTCTTAGTATGACTCAGCAGTAGTGGCATGCCCTCTGCTCAAGGTGGCATGAATCCACGGTGGTGTCGTGTACCCACAGTCTGGTATGTCAGTAACTGAATGTGCTGATCAGAGTTCTCATCAGACACCATCCTAGAATGGGAAACGACATCCTCAAAGAATACTTGGATATTGTTGATCTAGGAACATAGTGCTGAAAGTTGGGATTCAGAACAATAGCCATGCATCCACTCAAAACCCATCCTCAGCGGTCTCCTTCCATTAGTATCTTCAAGCCTTCCCTTTCACTACGGTCAGTCTTCCTCACAGAATTTCTCAATGTGAACCCTGTGTTCACAAAAGGGTTGCTTCCCTCCACCATCCTGCACGGGTAGACCATGCAGAGGGAGAGGTGTTCCTGGAAGGAAGATTTGCACAGAGGAATGACATGAGAGCAGACAAATCTCAAACAGTTATCACTGGAGGGGAGGGATTTGTAGGGAACTCATGTCAGCTTTTCTTTCTCGGGTGAAATTTTTGAGGAGGAGGGATAGAAAAGCACGATCCAGAGTGTGTGAGATCAGAGGCTATTTAAGGCTGTTGAGAAGCACAGGGGAGATATAAGAGAATAAATGGGAAATGGTCAGACAAACGACTCCCCTCTCTCCCGAGCTCTGTTCATCTTTCCAGGAGACTGAAAGGAAAAACAAGATTGTGGAATTAAGAGAGTGGAAACAGCTTAAGAACAGACAGATGGTGACCACAGCCTGGAGGCCAGGATCCGCTGTGAGGAGAATGTGGTTTCCATTTGGTTTTGGAGTCCAGAGGAAATAGGAACAGGAAATTCTCACCAACTTGCTCTTGACATCGCCTCAGCCTGTGCTAGGCTTTCTCTGGTTTGAGAGAAGTCCATGACCCAGAATATATGAGATAGCCCCTCTCCTGGTGTGTGGACAGGTAGCCAGGTGTGCCCTAGGAGAGGGTGACCACAGGGTTGGAATGGATATCTGATATGTGAGGCAGAGAAGAGTGAGTACAAGTGATGTGTAACTGATGGGAAAAAGTCACCTCCCTAGACTCAGGAAAACACCTGAAACACAGAATATAACATGGAGTGATGTGAATTAATAATTGCCTTGAGTTGTACTTGGAGTCCAATTATATTGGAGATCTGGCTAGAAAAATCCATCCTTAAAGGTCATTCTGAAAAGGTTGATTTTTTTATCTGCATATATTAATACTGTGCCACGAAAAAATGCAATTTTTGAAGAGAATTTTAGCCCTTGGGCATCACTGCCTCCACAGTCCATTTTTTAAAAGCTACGAAATGGAAAGAAAGCGACAGACCAAGGGCCCGAGATACTAAAGGGCAGGGCATTTGTGAGCCTGCCAATATTTACAGCCATATTCCCCAGCAGGAGAAGCAAAAGTGAGGGATTTTTTTCTTCCCCGTGTGAAGCAAAGCGATACGGTTTTATAGACTGCTTCAGGATTTGGTACTAGTGAAAACCAGAATAGTAACACAAGCTTGAAAAGCTAAGTAGGAGGCAGCTAAGGAGAAATGCAAATTGGAATAAGTGAGGGGCCACTTATGCTTCCGGGAAATCTCATCTTCATTCTGAGCTGCATCCCCACCCCCTCCTCCCTCTCACAAGCCTTGGAAGCATCCTCAGAAAACACTATAATGCCTTGACATTGCTTTGGCTGACACTAGCTTTGCTCAGGTCTCAGAGAGAGGTTTAGACACTATGGGCAGAGATTAAATTCCAGATTAAATTACTTTCTTTTAAACATTTTGTAGGAACGTATAGTTTTGTATGTGCCACTGTGGATTGTGCATGTATCTATTTATTTATATATGTTTGTGTGTGCATGGGTGGGTACATGCATGTATGCAAGTACCTAAACATACACATGCATGTTGAAGCTTAAGAATGATGTCTGAGGTCCTCCTGGACCGGTCTCTACCCTTTACATGAAGACAGGCTCTCTCAACTAAACAGAGAACTCATAGTTTAAGTGGTCCGACTTTAGCCAGGAGGCTCAGAGGATACCCTGTCTCTGTCTCTGACCTCTATACTTGTAGGCAGGCTGGCATGCCCACCCAGCATCCACATGGCTCACCCTTGCATGGCAGCATTTTGCCCATTGAGCTATGGCCCTAGCCAAGAACTCAGCTTATAGAAGTTTTATAAAAAATCATTTTCTCTTTCTTTCCACAAGATAAGCTTGCCCTGGGAATACAGCAATAAAAAAAGAAATAAATTTATATGTATTATAAACTCATAAAATAAATCACATTCAAATTTTACTGATTTGCCTGTTTTGTAATGAATCACCTATGTAGTAGTAACTTTAAAGTGCATCTTGCAATACTGTAAACTTGTAAGTACAAATAATTTGAAGCTCTCTCTCAGGAAATATGGGATGACTTAGTCAGAATATAAATACCCCTGTCCGACTAAAAGCACAGTGCACAAACTTTTTCCACTGAGGCAGCCCCATAGTGATTTGCCATCTCCTTATTCTATTTTTTAAAAGGATCTCTGTGACCTTGTGGGGTTTTTTCTTGGTTTTTAATTGTTGGAGGTCAGTTACTGTCTTGTTGCTAAAGTTGCTCTACTTCAGATTAATAGGAAGAATTTATTTTAAAAATGAAAATTATGTATGTAGTATTACAGAAAACAGATTTATAGTAGCAGAGGCAAAGTGTACATAAGAATGAACATTGTGGGCTGGGCTCAAAGTACTTGAGGCACAAACATAACGACCTTAACTTGGTTCCCAGAACCGACACTAAAGAACCCTGGCATGGTGGTGTGTCCCTTTTTTCTTAGGAGTGGGGAAGTAAGGACAGGTGGTTTCCTGGGGCTTCTGGACAGCCAGTCTAGCAGAGTCCATGGTTTCCAAAGTTCAGTAAGAGGTTGTCCCAGTGAATAATGTAAAGAGCAGATGAAGAAGAGAACTGATGTTGACTTCTAGCCTCTACACACATGCAAACACATGCACATAAGCACACACCCACACGAACATGTACACACATACAGCATTGTGGGAAACTTCAAGCTATGAGATCAGGCTTGTTCAACATTGCTCCACAGTTCCAAATTTAAAATTATCACAGTTGTTAGAAAGTTCCCTTTATTTTGTACAGACACCAAATGCACATTAAACTAATGCACAGAGAAACTAACTAATGAAGGTTTGAACAAAAAGAGATCCACGAGCTGCCTGCCTTCAGAGTGTTGTCCATACTTCACTGAGGCACTTGTATTCAAATATCTATTCATGTAGGAAGAAGATTGTGGTCCATTTAGGGTCTCTAAACTGCATGGCTAAGAGTCCTCTGTTTCCTGCCCCTTTTTGTGATGGCTCCTGTCCTGAATTTATGGGTGAGGACTATGATTTGCTGCTCAGCAGCTTCAAGTAGGCAGTGAAAACATCCTCTGAAAACAAATGTTATAGTAGAATCATTCTAGCCATTTTTTTTTTTTGACAAAGCCAGGCTTTAGAAGCTAGCAACCTTTTCAGTCCTGCAGGGTAAGGTAGAGGAGCAGAGGAAACCAAATCAGGTAAGGTGACTCATGCCCATAATCCCATCACTTTGGAGGCAGAGGCAGAAGATTGCTATCAGTGTGTTTGAGGCTAGCCTTGGGTTATATAGCAAATTCCAGGCAATAATTGAGGCCATTTCTCAAATAGCAAGGAAGAAAGAAGAAAGGAAGGAAAGAAGAAGAAAGGAAGAAAGAAAGAAAGAAAGAAAGAAAGAAAGAAAGAAAGGAAGGAAGGAAGAAGGAAGGAAGAAAGAAAAAAGGAGAGAAAGAAACAAAGAAAGAAAGGAAAGACAGACAGATTGTTAGCTTTGTAGCTAGGTCATTGAACACAAACAAAATTGTATAGAAACCTAGGCAGTTAGAGATGCTGGGAGTGACAGAGCATTGAGAAGGTGGATTGCTCTCCATGGAGTGTCTGTTAGTCCAGTTCCTGGGAGGTATGCAGGCTGTTATGACTCCAGAAGATCTGTTAGAAACAAAGCTATCATAGGACGACACACAAGTGCATTTTTGGGAGCAGCACAATGTACATGACAGAGCTTTGTGATGTGAAGCACAAATGGAAGGTATCAATATCTTTAATGTCACTACCATCACCACACAGCTCTGAAAACTTGAGAAGTCTATATGTTGGAAAAGAATGGAAACAAATAATAACTTGTCTTTCTTTCTCCCTCTCCCCCCTCTCTTTCTTTCTTCTCTCTCTCTCTCTCTCCTCTCTCCTCTCTCTCTCTCTCTCTCTCTCTCTCTCTCTTTATAAAGACACTCTGTAGCCCTGGCTGGCATGGATTTTCTATGTAGGTTAGGCTGGCCTTGAATTCACAGAGATCTATCTGCCTCTGTGTAGTGGGTTTGACCTAATGCTGCTTGTATTATAATGTTAAATTTTGGTCCCCAACTACTTATGCCTGTGTCTGCATGGAAGACTCTGAGGAACCATGCCCCAAGTTGGTTCTGATTGTTAAATAAAGGTGCCAGAAGCCAATGGTTGGGCAGGGCAGACAGTAGTGGGACTTTTGGGATTCTCTGGCTTGGGACTGAGAGAAGAGAGAGAAGGAGATCCACCATTCCAGGAACAGGAAAAGGAGAGGAGAGCCTCCATGCCTGAGAAGAATGGAGGACAGGAAGCCAGCCACATGAAGGAGGTGGGAGAGTGCAGCCCAGTTGGGCATCCCTCTGGATCCAGTGCAGCCAAAGTAGTATATAGTATTTATTAAGTAATAACTTGGGATTATTGGAGGAAGGTGGATTAACCACATGGAAGTTAGGAAGTGGTCCAGCTGTTGTGCTGCTTAAGACATATCAAAATATAAAGGCTATGTGTGTATCTTTCATTTGGGAATGTAAACCACTGGGGTGAGTAGCAGGAACCAGCTGCCAGAATTTATATATAAAAAATATTGCTACACCTCTGCCTCCCAAGTGCTGGGATTAACTGTGTGCACACTGTAACCTTCAAAAGATTCTTTACCCAAGAATTTGAAAATATGTATCAGGCTCAGATAACAGTAGAAGTAAAATAATATAATGGATATGCATAAACTTCAAATGGAAAATGTCTAAAGTACATAATCAGGGAAAGTTTGTGAGTTCAGGTTTCAGGCAGTACATCTGTTGACTTAACATGCCCAATACCTTGTAAAACAGGTATTTCTGTGAACATAATGGGAAGACGTTATAGTCCAAGAGGATTTCAGAATTTCTAACAATTTTATGAAACTCAACCCAGGTGAAAGGCAGTACATTGGCAGACCACACAGAGAGAGGTCTATCTTCTTTGCTGTCTTTTATGTGTTGTCTCAAATGACAGAAATTGAAATCTATGAGGTTGGATATTAAATCTCTCTAAGGTTCATATTTCCTCCATCTCCCAAAATTATGCTGAACCCTCTATAAGGAATTCAGAAAGCACTTGGTGATTATGAAGTACAAGGGTGGCTAGAGTACCAGTCAGTTACAAAGGAAACAGACAACCAAAGAAACCCATGACCCAGATCCAGTAGGTAACAAAAGCAAAGCAAGATACAGAGTAGGAAGGGAGCAAAATAAAATAGTGTTTTGTTTTGTTTAAATGAATAAGCCTTTTGAAGCTGTAGAAAGCCATTATAGAACTTTCTAGAAAGAATCACAAAGAAACGGTAGGTTGAGAAGAGCTTGATGTGGTAGCTGGATGAGAAAGGGAGGAAGACCAATGAGGAGAAAAGGACAGCATAGAATGAAATGGGGGAGAGACTCGCTGTCCAAAATTCTGCGATCAGAATTCATATCAAATACTCTTCTCTTCCTGGGACAAAATCCTTGACAAAAGGCAACTTAAGAGGGGAGAGGTTAATTTTAAGAAGGATCGCAGTCCATCAGGGCTAGGAAGGCATGGTGGTAGGAACTTGAGGCATATGGGCACAGTGTGTCCTCTGTCAGGAAGCACAATGAGATGAATGTGGTGCTCAGCTTTTCTTTGTATTTAGTCAATCAGGCCAAGACCTAAGTTGATGGACAGCACCATCTCTTTGAGGAAGAGAGCTAAGGAACTCATCAACTCTGAGATGAATTTAGATGAGTAAAACTCTGAAATGGAAGGGAGTTTGAATTCATCGCTAGTGTCTTAAAAACTCCTTGCTGTTTTAGTTTTGTATATACCTATATAGCAAGATGTGTACATTCATATGTGTGTTTAAAGATGGGATAAGCAGAGAAACTAAAAGAGATGGATCTTCCTAGTTTAGTTAAAGCCCACTGGGGAAACTCTTTCACAGATACATGTAAGAGTATGTTTCTCTAGTGACTCTAAAACTTGTCAATTTTGTAATCAAGATGACTTATCACACATCCAAACTGGTCCTGTGAATCAAAGGATTGGGCAAAGCAAGGGAGTTCATAGCAACGAGTGTATAAGATGTTAGTGTGTGATTCTATCAGCCTTAGTGTTGGGTGAAGCTTCAATGAAGGAGGACAAAACAGAAGGTCTGACTCCTACTCCTAATATTTTGAAATATGATTCTTTTTCCAGGAGAGCAAAAAGAACTAACAAACAAAACCTACAGATATTTAGAAGATTGAAAGGACAGCAGACTAAAAGATTTGGTAGATAGTTTTTAAAGAATCAAATGAGTGCTATGAAATTTTTTGCCACCACATCTACACCTCAGGTAGATGAGAGTATTCATGTTTGCAGTCCCAAAATCAAGCAGAGATAGATGGGTACCAAGAAAATTAAGGGAGCAGGGCTTAGAAAAACAGAACTGATGAGGTCTAGAGGCAAAAGATAGTGGGTAGCCAGCCATCTGGGGCTTGTGTGATGTTAGACCTTGATATGGACAGAGTAGGTTAGGGGTTGTTCTAGCCTTGTTTAAGAGGATTACCTGGGAGACAACAGGGCAGATGCCTAATTCTTCTGCATAGTAATTTTCTACTCAAACCCACTTCATACTGTACTTTTCTCCACTGAACTCCCTCTCGTTGAAAATATCCTGTCCCTCTCTCTGTCCACATTAACTATCCACTATAGCTCTTTTTGGTTTATTGTTTCTTTTTGTCTCATACTGCCTATAAGTCCACATCCCCTACCTGACTAATCTCTAGAAGAAATAAGAAAGCCCAGCGAGGAAGAAATGGGAAGTAGAGAGATTGCCATAGAATCCTGTTAACCTTTGTCCCTTTTCCATCTTAGAGGTCTAAGACCAGGAGGAAATAAATGTGTGAAAGATTCAGTCTACCATGAAGTTATTTATGTGAAAACATACTGGTTGTGTGGCCACGATCTCTCCTAACTATGACTGGTGGACAGAAGAGAAAGGAGTTATCTTTTGTCTCAGTATAGGTAAGTAGGTAGCATTAATTTCACCAACTTTCAACTTCTATGAAGTTCCATAGCACTGTGGCCCATTTCTAGAATGTCATATGGTCACGTTTAGTAGGGACAGTTCTCTTAGAGGATCTTCAGAAGAGATGCTAGCATATACTGGAACATTGATCATGTGACTTTGAGGTCTCTCTAATTTATCTCCTGCTAGGATCTGACGGGGAGCATAGGACATTATCTGTTCTTACCTTCAAGTGCTAGATTTCACTTTATGGGATATGGATGATCCCAAACAGCATAGTAAAACTTAAGTGTTCATTAAATAATGTTGTCATAAACTCTTAATGGTCCCCATGAATGCTTTTGAAAATAATTTGGCTTGCTCTTTGCTCTTAATTGTGAATCCTGCTGTGAAATACAGCCATGTAGCTAAGTTTTTAACAAAGCTTTCTCCTTGACACCCAAGGTCTCCTATTAGACTAGACATACTCCATTTGTAACAGCAGCATTTTGTTACAACCAATCCAGTGCAGTGCCCTTCACACTGTAAAATGTTGTTCCCCAGTGAACTGCATTATGCTTACGCAATTCCTTCTCCATACATACTATTGATCTCACCAAATGTAGTAAAATAGAAAATAGATAATGTATAAAGGTATAAATATATAGATAAGATACAGAGATAAAATCTCTGGTTACTTTTTAGGCTATCTAAATTGCCATAGCATCCTCCTCAACTTCTATGATTGAAGCAAATGATAGAACATTAAGGAAGGACTCAAAACAAAACAGAAACATGCTAAGATAGTAGCCAGCCAGCTGAGATGTCTTCCCTTTCTTCTGTTTCCTTGGCAACAGTTACAGGCAAAACCTATCATTTCGGGCCTATTTTGAAAACATATTTCCTGAACCCTGTAAGTGTGACAAGCACAACAGGCTGCTCATTTGCTAAGCATGACAGTTATGACAGAAGTTATACATTTCTCCCTGGTGATAGAAGCCATGACATGGATGAGAAATGGGAGCCATCTGAATCTCAGGCAATACAGTGAATATATTCCTAGTTCTGATGATGTCCTGAGTGTAGTTCTAGGTTCCACGAGGAAGTCAAACAGATATCAGACAAGATTCACATTTATCAAAGACTGTAACCTAATTTACAAGTACAATCCACACTCAGGGGTTAAGAATAGTGCTAAACATATAAGGAATCAAAGAGTAAGCAATAACACATTAATGTAAAGACTCAGTTGACACACCACAGAAATCCCTTTCTTCTTTCTTCCCATATATTCATATTTGCATCTGATTTGAGAAGCTTCTATTTGTTTGTAATATATCAGACCCGTGTATTCATACACTCAAAATATTTTTTTTATAAATGTGTGTTACATGTGCCTGACATCTAATTATGTATTCTCTTTCTATGATGCTTCCTCTTCTGTGTAGATCCCAATTAATGTGTGTGTAGCAGCATTTCTGAAGAGAGACTAAATACTGCTATGTTAGGTCTGGTTTTATTTAAAGGTTGTAACATCCTGAGCTTGGAGAAAGAGCCAAGACCCTGAAATGCACACAGATTAGGTTAAATACCAGCTTGCCCCTAGGTAGGATTTTTTTTAAACCTTCATTGTGTAGTGCTATATAATGCCTGGCATACACACATCAGTGATTTCTGTAGCGGTTGTAGTGCATTGGGCTTTGTTGTATGTTTGTTTATGATTGCACTTTTGTAACAAAATGATTTTAGAATGCCTAAGCAGTGCACTATTCTACCTTCTAAAGCGTTGTAAGTATCCCTTTATCCCATCGCCATACATTTCTAAACTTAATTGATTTCCTCGGATGGTCTCCATCACATTTACCACCTGCACTGATATTGTAATACCGATCCTGTTTGCCTGTGTGTGCATCTGAGCTGTTCCAAGTAATTATGGCTCAGCTCTTTGTGTAATAAGATATTTAGCAAATATGTCTTGTTGATGATTGCTTCCATCTTTAAATCCATCAAGTCATTATGCTGGGAGCAATGTCATGGAGAGTTTGTCAGATCTGCATTTTTTTTTAAATGAACATATTGAGAAATACCTATTAGCATTATAAGAAGACCTGACATTTTCTACATTCAAGAGGCAAGGTCACTACCAGGTAAAGAAACCAAATTCCAACAGCAATTTTGCTTGGCCTTGGAATCAAAAGAATGTGGTAGTCTGAATATGCTTGGCTAGGTGGGATCTTACCCTGAAGTCACCACTCCCTTAATCTGTTTTTTCTTCTTGAACATAGGATTCAAGTCTATTCTACTTCCTTGTGCCCCTTTACTCTTTGAACCATACATTTTGTGTTTTTCCTTTCTTTTTTTTTTTTTTGGTTTTTTCGAGACAGGGTTTCTCTGTGTAGCCCTGGCTGTCCTAGAACTCACTCTGTAGACCAGGCTAGCCTCGAACTCAGAAATCCGCCTGCCTCTGCCTCCCAAGTGCTGGGATTAAAGGCGTGCGCCACCACCGCCCGGCTGTGTTTTTCCTTTCTAAGGTAGCTACACTTGATCAAAATGCTCTTTATGAGAGTAAACCCCATCACAGTGTCTAAACTGGGAGGTTTTGATACCTCCATTGTCAATTCACCTTAGCCTCAGGCCAACTTTTCAGATAAGAGATAAAAGCAGCCACATTCTTCACCAAAACATCACACAAACAGGTCACATAACTAAAATTCTTCTCATCTGAAACCTCTAGAGCCAGGCTTCCACAGTTCAAATCACCTCAACATCAGTGTCCTCCATAGTCCTACTAGGATGCTCCATTAAGCCCCACTTAAAGCATCCCACTACTTCCAAAATCCAAAGTCCCCAAATCCACATTCCTCCAAATTACACTGTCAAGTCTATCACATCAATACTACAATACCTGATACCAACTTCTGTCTTAGTTAGGATTTCTGTTGCTATGAAGAGACATCATGACCAAGGCTACTCTTATAAAGGCAAATATTAAATTGGAGCTGGCTTACAGATTCAGAGGTTTAGTCTACTATCGTCTAAGCAGGAAACATAGAAGCATGCAGGCAGATGTGGTGCTAGACAAGGAACTGAGTTATACATCTTGATCTGAAAGCAGTCAGGAGAGGACGGTCTCTTCCACACTGGTTAGAACTTCAAAGCTCAACCCCACAGTGATATACTTTCTCCAACAAGGTCACACCTACTCGTGCAAGACCAATCTCCTAATAGTGCCACTTCCCATGGGCCAAGCATACCACAGTGACAATTACTGAAGTCATTTTTGTTATTTCATCACAGACTTTTTCACAGAGAAAGACTCCCACTAGTTCATGTCACAGATTAAGGGTTCTGCATGCCCCCAATTAAACAAGCTTCCCTTACCTCATATGTCTTGCTCTCTAGATTCTCATCTGTTGATAGAGTTTGAATCATGGCATCATTAGTGAGGAGTAGCCAAGTGTGTGAAATGTACTATTGCAAAAAGAATTATGCTTAATGTCTTGACATCATTTTCTGAAATGAACAGTGTGACAAGAAATGGGTGACACAGACAGGAATTGGTACTGCAAGTAAAAATCGAGTTTCAACAAATCTCTCACTCTTTCACTTCTCCATCCTACTCAATATATTTACTCATAACTTCTTGTCTTCCCCCCAGTACTGAGCACAAAGACATCTTAAATGTGGCTTGCCTTTAGCCTTTAGTAGCTTCATTGTCTAGGCGACAGAAATCCAATTTGGGCTGTACTCAGGTACTATCTACTGTCTATTCTTCTTCCAAAATATCTTAAATACCCCTATTTTCTTCACTACCACTCACAACTTAAATAGTTGCAATGACTCATTAGTTGTCCCAATAGAATGATTCCTTAACCAGATCTATTTTACAGTAGGCACTTCGTCAAGTTAGCTAGCCATCTGTTTTGCTGCTGATGCATATGAGATTCTGATTCTCAGTTTGGCCTCTCTTTAGTCTCAAACCCGCTACTGCAATATTGAGAGATGTTCTCCCAAATAGTCAAGCACAGCCTCGCCAGGCACCTCTCTTTGCTCGGTATTCTAGGAAGTTCTTGCTTTGTGTCTTGGTCTCTCTCCATAGTCACACACTTGATCCTTTGGTTCCTAAATTCAGTGGTGCTTTATCACTTTAGTAGACTCTCCTTTGGTACCAGAAGAGCATTTTAAAGTAATTCTTATTAGGATCCCTAATGTAACTATTGTTTTGTTGACTTCCAATACTCACACCTTTATGGACTAAATGTTTTCATTGCATCAGGGTTGGGCATGGTGACCAGTAGAACAGCAGGAGTGACACATTTTGCTTCTTTGACTAGGTCACTTATAAAATACATTGCAGTTTCAACATTGTCTGCTGGGACATGCTGGTAGATACAGCATAAGTACACTCTTGTTGCATGATTGAAGGACCAATACAGATAGTTACTCATTGGCCAATGCCAACTTGCAGGTATGTAAATGAGCTCCCCATGGTGGATCTTCCAACTAATCAAGCTAAGATGAACACCCACCTGAGAAGTTCTGAGCCAGAACTGTCTATCCAAAACACATACAACATCCTGACTCATAGAAAAGTTTTTAAAAGAGATAATAGTAGTTAATATTTCAAGCCATAATCACTGGGGTATGGGTGATTTTTTTAAATAATAAATGAGAAAATTATGGTATACAATTTGCTTGCCCAACTGTATTACAAGGCCTGTAGGTGTGGAATACTCGTTAAAAATTTTAGAATCTAGACGACAACAACGTGGCTATACTTCATAGAATACTTAGATTGTGTCTTTGAAATTTAGAGAAGGAACCATCATTTCCTGAATTCCCACAGAGGTGCTTTACACTTGCATTAACTTTATATGCAGTTACACATAGGGAGACAGATACCTACCATGATAATTTTGAAGACATAAAACATTCTACTCAAGCTGCAAAGTGAAAAGTCAATATTTTGCCTTTTTCATTATCTCTACACTTGGGTTTTAAGTGAGTCAATGTCTGTGAGAGGATTTAACAAGCTGTAAAATGCTCTGTGGGCCCAAGGCATTATGGCCTGTACCAATTTATTTCCCAGTGAATGTTTTAAAAGGAGAATTTAGTACCTCTACTGTAGTACTTCTCTTGATTTGCTAGACTGAGAAACTAGACATACATGGAACTGTGGTATAAATAGCCTTTGAAACTCAAGAGCCAGGCAAATGAAAGAAATTGTGTGTTATCAAGGCCTACTGTAGTTTTTCCTCCTCGTCTTCGAGTGTATTTGTCTACTGAGTTTCTACTCCAAACTGATAGTGTTAAGAAGTGTAGCCTTTGGTTTGGCTATGTCATGAAGGTTCTGTACTTGTCAGGAGAGTTGGTGCCTACGTTCCTGATGATGTTTGTTAGATCTTTCTTGCCCACTTACCATATGCTGGTAGAGGGCATGGCTAGACTTATCCATATATGAAGCATATGTTGGGAGTGTTCACATCTTAAACTTTAATTCTTCAGACTCCAGAACTATGGTAAATTATTTTCTATCATTTTTTTTTATAAAATTTCATGGTGACATTATGCATCCAGCAGATATCTTTTAAAGTTGTATTAAATGAGGTCTCTAAAGGGAAAAACGTCCCACTCAAGTTGATAATTCAGAAGAATTTAGAAAGTTAAAGGAAATAACAGTGGAGAAAACAGACACTGAGACCTAGTGAAAGTCGATAATTAGATGAGGCCTGAAAGGAAATGTACTCTTGGGTAGACAATTCAGCCAAGTACTTTAAGCCTTTCTCTCTCTCTCTCTCTCTCTCTCTCTCTCTCTCCTCTCTCTTTCCCCTCTCTCTCTCTTTCTCTCTCTCTCTCTCTCTCTGTGTGTGTGTGTGTGTGTGTGTGTTTGTGTGTGTGTCAGAAACCAATGTCACATGTCTTCTCTACTAGTCTCTCCCTTATTTTTTGAGACTGTGTCTTTCATTAAATGAGTTCCCAGACTCGCTGATTGGCTAGTATGATACCAAAACAGGAACAATATACCTCACAGGTTAAGGGTTCTGTTTGCAGTTAAGAAATTAAGAATAAATTCCTATTTTTCCTATGTTAAGTCCTTGCAAATTAAAGTTTTCTATTTGTAATTAAGAATAAGTTCCTGTTACTTAGATCTGATTTAAACTGTGTTCAACTCTTTTGCCCTGGAAGCACCGTGTCCCTTCTATTAAAGGGTTCTTAAGAGGCCTGCAAGGGCTAATCTCTCAATCCTGAATTAGGGTGAGGACAGTCCTGGGTGCAGCCCAAAATACAGCTTGGTTTAACTGGAAAATCATGGATTTGGTCTTTGCTCCTCATGATTCTTAGATCTAACACTAGGCTGATCAGCCAGAGCCCCAGGTAGAATCCTGTCTCCATCGTGGTCCCAGCACTAGCACTAACGGTGTTCTACAGTGCTTTCTACATGGATGCTGGAGATCTGAACTCTAGTCCTCCTGCTTACAAAGCTGGCCCTATCTCAGAGACCATCTCCCCATTCCCAGGAACATCTGTTGCCAGACTTCACTTCCCTTTTGTATTTTGGTCTTCTGTCTATGCCCCATGCTAGCTAGGTCAAGTCTAAGGCAGAGGGTCAGGAAGTCAGGGCAACATGATTACAACTATTCATCTTGCTCAGCCTCAGAACAGGATTTTGGATAATAGAGAAATAAGCAGGCAGTGGAAAATAACAAACTAGAAATCTAGTCTTAATTATACAGTGGAAAAATAATGACAGTACTGTTTAGTAGACATAGAAACTAGAGATATAGTCCACAGAAGTGCAAGGACAGGGGTCATATGAGAAACAACCTCGTATTCAATACAAAAGGGAGGGACAATTGGATAAATGAGTATTAGAAAGCAAGTTTTTCTTTGTTTTTAATCATGTAAGAGTAATTTATAATCTAAAGAAACTAAATACATACAATAAGGAATCTGCCTCCTTATTCATGTGTATGTAATAATGCTTCCTTATTCATATGTTGTAATAGCCTTGCTTCCTCGTTCATGCTTATGTAATAAGCCTGCCTCCTTAGTCATTTGTATGTAATATCCCTACCTCTTTGTTCATGTGTATGTAATAGCCCTTATCTCCTTATTTATTTGTATATAATATTCCAGCCTCCTTGTTCATGTGTATATAATATCCCCGCCTCCTTGTTCATGCATATATATAACCCTGCACCCTGGTTCAATTGTGTAGACTAGCCCTGCCCCATTGTTCATGTGTATAAAATAATGCTGCCTCCTTGTTCAGCTGTATGCAATAAACAAGCTGAGCTTTTGGTGTGCAAAGCACCTATATCAGAGAGTCCAGTCTACTGGATCCACCTTTTTGGTGTGATCTTGTCTGTCTTTTCTTCAATGTCCACTGTACCGTACCGATCAGTCAATACCAAAACTATGTAGTAAGTAAGCTATCCTATGCTCTGTTGTTCAAACTGTCAAGAGAAAACTTCCTAGCTTTTGGCTATAGAAGCATGTGCCCTTACTCAGAGATTTGAAAAAATCTCCCTAGAAACAAACCTGAGTCAAGATGACAGCATTGTTTCTGTATCCATGCACAACTTTTTGACATGAGACCAGTATTTTTTAGAAAAAGTTTACTAGCCTTGTTCATGATATGAATAACGGTTCATATTTTAGTAGTCAGCATAACTCTCAAATACCTTTCCTATTTGAACCTGCATTTTATTCAAAGCTATAACAGGAAGCAATGTTTAGACACAGAACATGCACAAAAAGATGCTAG
>JAJTUV010003526.1:0-85068 GCA_021653895.1 Mastomys natalensis
ATCTATCAATCTATCCATCCATCCACAAAGAGGGTTTATATGCAGCCTGTGACCTAATTAGTCTAACAATGGCTGTCTCCTAACAGAAAGCAAAGGATCCAGTAGTTCAGTAAATGAGACTGGATGTCTCAGCATCTCCAAATCTACTGTTGGAGTCCCAGGGAAATCCTATTGAGTTGCCAGTCTTCAGTCTTCATCAGAATCCAAAAGATGTAGATTCTTACAGCAGTGCTGTTTTGTCCTCAGAACCGAGTAGATGAGCTGGCCTCTGAGAATGAGGGCAAGTAGGCAAAAGGCAAAAGCTTAATTCTTTCATGTCCTTTTATGTAGGCTATGACTGGAAGTTGTGGATGAGATTGGGGTGGGTCTTCCCATCTCAAATGATCCAATCAAGAAAATCCTACACAAGTGTGCTCGGCAGCTTGGGTTTTAGTCAGTTCCAGCTGTATTCAAGTTGACAACCAAGAACAGTCATCACAGGCTTACTATCTATTTTACCAAACCACAGAGATGTTACATTCATATTGGTGACTTCATTAGCATGGTGCCAAGGAGTGCTAGGGTCTGGGGAGAACAGCACCAGCTCTGATGATGGTTTTAGTCTTGGTTCTCAGAGGAGAAAACCCAATACTTCCTGGATCTCTCCTGTTGTGCCAGATGGCCATAATGATATCTTCATTCCTAAGCTTCCTTAGTCTCTGATTAGGGTATCTAGTGAATCTAAGCAGCTTTCAAGTTCTTTGATTCTCCTGAGAACCCATCTCTTCTGGGTGGGGCAGTCCATATTATTGAGAGTAACAATATAATAAACACCCAGGAGGATGAATTCCACAGTTGTGTGCTATATCCCAAGTTACACATGTCCAAGTCTCTCTGTCTAAGTCAATGTCTTAAGATATAAAGATGACAAAGAGAAAGAAAGAGAAGCAGTGGTTGGTGCAGAACTGAAGGAGACTGAAGAAAGGGGCAGAGTCAGGCAGATCCTGAGAGTTCCCTGGCTTGCCTTCCTAGAGAAAGAGGTAAGCTTCTGGTTCAGGATGAGACTTATCTCAAAGAATAAGGCAGTGAGTGATAGGAGAAGACACCTTATATCCTCTCCTGGTTTCCACATATGCACCCTGGGTAGATAAACTTATGCACCAATATACAGGCAACACCACAGACACATATGCACACACACCTAGACAAACACATATACAGACAGACAGACACAACACACACAGATGTTAGGAGCCGACTTCTAGCAGAGAGTGGCTATCATCTTTACAGCCATCTCGAGCCATATACCCTGACAAGAGACTTGTTTTCAACAGCCCACAACAGCTGAGCACACTCTGATAAACATCTTGTTTTTCTCCCATATCTTGTTTTGTTGTTTGGTGCCCCCAGCTGCAAGGAGCTCGTGGTCTCCACACTGCTAGCTAGGTGCACGTGGTATCCACACTGCAAGACACATGACGTAATGCCTTCAGCTATGCTTGTCCACGAGGAAAGGCATGTGGTAAAGGGTATAAATACCCAGGATTTCCTTTCAATGAACGAGACTTGATCAGACTCTGTCTTGTCTCCATTCTTCGAGTCTCTTGCCCCACCCACTCTCTCTCTTGCTAGACCCTGACCGGCAGACTGGAGCAGCAACTCTGGGAGGGTAAACACAGAGACACACACACCTAGACAAACACAGACACACAAATACACATACTCCTTGACAGACAGACAGATACAGACACAGACACACACAGAGACACACACACTACAAGGTCCTAGTCACATCAAGGTACTGCACTGTCACAAGTACTTGGGTCACAAGAGTCTGATCATTGGGAATGAATTCAGTTATCTGCTCAGTACTCTAAGAGCAGTGGAAGGAAAGAAAGAAGTGGACAACTCCCCCAGTTAAGTAGAATATAAAATTAATATAAAACCAACAAAGTCTGTGGCCATACAACCTTGAAAGGGCCTGATTTCTCCTGGTCTTGGAGCTAAGCATGATTGGTTCTGGTTGTTACTTGAATGGAAAGCCAACAAATCTGAAAGTTGAATCTTTGAAGAAATCACCTAAAATTGATTACACTACAATATAATAATGAGAGAGAGAGAGAGAGAGAGAGAGAGAGAGAGAGAGAGAGGAGAGAGAAACTACAATGTTAAGAGGGTTTGCCTAGAATCCTCTCTGAGGGGCTGAGATTTTGGCTCAGTGGTAGAGCTCCTACCTAGTATCCCCTAGTGAGGGGCTGGGGGCATGGCTCACCTCTTAGAGTGAGAGTAGAGTAGGAGGACAGAGGGGTGTGGGTGTCTCTATTTTGGAGACATATTCCTTCAGTAAGAGAGAGTTACTTTATCTGCACTTTGTGACAAGTAATTTCCAGCATGTGAAGGGGGTAGTTCAGTCTGGCTGGTGTACTATCTCTGTTGGTTTATCATAAATAGGCTTGTGTGGAGTCCATTTATACAGTGTCTGTCATGTTGATAAGGGCCTGAATAGTTTCATGTTTAATGACAACACTTCCAGCCTCCTTTGCAGGCAGCCAAGGAAACTTGGGAAGAGGGGAAACATAAGATGGATGTTGTAATCATTTCCAGCCATCTTTTAGAGTTATATTCCCTTGATGTGTGTGCCAGTAAACATAGTCCTGACTGTCTAAGATCAGACACCTATTTTCTGTCATCCTTCTTTTTAAGCCCCTCAGAAATCTAACAGGCTTTCCTCATTGGGCATCTCAGTCCTGGCAGAGGCTCTGATGACAGGCTCAGGGCTATAGTCTGGTCAGGTGACTGCAGTCCATAACTAGAGGTTTCACAGTAGGGGAGATTTTCCCCTTTGCAATTTTTGAAGCAAACTTGGGGAAATTCTCCAAGGAAACACATTTGTGATGTGTTGTGGATAACCCCAGCCTTCTATTTTGATCCTATTTCCACCCTTCTGGAGAGGCTGCAGAGGATGATTGAATCTATACACAAGTGACGTCTTGTAAACCTTCTGTCCAATTAAAACCTGTAAAATAAAGGCTAGAGCCAGAGATTGGGCAGTAGAAGGGGAGGTGGAGAAAAAGGCTTAGGAGAGGAGAGAGTGAGAGGAATTCGATATAAAAGGAGGCAGAAGCAGAAGCAGAGAGGCAGAAGAAGCAGAACAGAAGCAGAGAGAGAAGAAGGAGGAAGTCGCCAGGAGAGCAGAAGCAGAGGAAGAAGCAGGAGGAAGCAGAAGCAGAAGGAAGCTGGTGGTAGAAGGAAGCTGATGACAGAGGAGCCGGAGCTCAGAGGACAAGGATGGGCCTGGATGAATCGCAAGTTATAATGGATTTCATAGCCGGGGATTAATTTAGAGTAGTGTAGTGGTAAATCTGCCCAATCTAGGCTGCTATTTATACCATAATTATTGAGTTGTGTTTTCCTTTACTGGTCTCCCTCGGTAAGAGATTTTACAGCAGCAAATTTGGGACTTAAATAATAATTGCTACTACAGTGATGCTTTGGTTCCCACACATTATTTCTAGCTGTAAATGTGTAACAAATGCATGATGTAACCAATCATATGATGTAAGATGTAGGTGTAACAAATGCATCTGTAAAGGAATGCTTCTTCTTCTTTCTCAGCTAACTATATCCCAAGGCACAGAAGTTAGTGGACAAGATGGGATGAATGCTTCCGTCTCTCCCTTTTCTTCTGTCATATTTCTGGCCTGGAATTAATTGATCCAGCAAGCAGGAAAAGGTTTGTCTACTGCATTCTGACCCTTCTAAGAGAGCAGAGAAAAAAGAAAAGCAACATCTAATCATCATCAGAGGAAAAGCATGTCTGTGTCCTGTGTAATCCTTCACCATAGACCCTTCACCTGGTATCTCCTTTACTCCATGTTCTTGGTAAAGACACAGGCCAGCAGCACTGACACAACAGGGAAAGCAGAAACATCCTGAGGAACAGCAGTGGCATTGTATGCTCCACCAGTCTTCCTGGCTTCTTGACTACAGGATACCATGAAATGAGTTGTAATTGTGTCCCATGCACTCTTCTCAACCTGCTTCCATCTCCTAGTGTTTGAGGTTTCCACATTTCCACATCAAAGTCTGCAGGGACCATGCTGTTCTGACTGTAGTTCTGTATCAGACAGGTAAACTTGGCTCTTCTCCAGCCTGGATCACAATTGACATCCAGGTCTGGTAGAATCAGTCTTCACTAGAAAGGACATGGTGGGGCCCAACAGTGGCTGCTGAACAGGTTCTCCATCCCAAAGTGAGCTCAGGGTGGGATTGTAGAGATATATATTAAAATACAGATACAGAACTGTAGTAGAAGAAATTATTTAAACCCCAAATTCACTCGCTGTAAGATCTCCTGCCCGATGGAAACCAGTAAAGGAAAACACAACTCAGTAATTATGGTATAAATAGCATGCCTAGATTGGGCAGATTTACCACTACACTACTCTAATCCTCGGCTATGAGATCCCTTATAACTTGCGGTTCATCCAGGCCTCGTGGTTGTCCAGCTCTGGCTCCTCGTCGTTGGCTTCCTTCTACCGCTGGGTTCCTTCTGCTTCTGCTTCCTCCTGCTTCTCCTTCTTCTCTTCTGCTTCTTCCTCTTATATCGAATTCCTCTCACTCTCTCCTCCCCTAAGCCTTTTTCTCCGCCTCCCCTTCTACTGCCCAGTTTCTGGCTCTTGCCTTTATTTTACAGGTTTTAATTGGACAGAAGGTTTATAAGATGTCACCTGTGTACAGATTCAATCATCCTCTGCAGCCCCTCCCAGAAGGGTGGAACTAGGATCAAAATACAAGGCTGAGGCAATCCACAACACAGAACATGTCAGGGTATGCTACCCCAGAGCAGAACTACGTTGGGTCACAATTACCACCTGAGATCTTGTGAGAGGCAAGGCAGAGCCCAGTGAGAGTGATAACCTGTATTCCTTGCTTAGTGAGAATACTGAGGGTAGAAACAAACCAATTATTAATGGTCATCCTGTGGGTGTTTTCTTCTGGCCTCCTCTCCCTGGAAGCCAGGCCAAGGAGATGTGGTCAGATGATTGTGTGGGATTTGTACACAGCTTTAGTGGCTCCTGGCAGTCTGTAGGTGTCAGTCTCCAATCTTCCTGGAGAACTTGAGAGGACATGAAGATCTCTCTGTCAGAGACCAGCAGATTCAACCTATGATATAGAAGAATTTGTAGGCACTGATGGGACAAAGTACTTTCCCGGTCTACAGGAACTGGATGCCTGACATCAGGGGTATAAAAAACAATCTATTCTTCCTTCCAGTCCCTGCTCCTGGAGTAATGACTCTGAGACTAGTTATTTATTAATAAATGCCTTGCCATAGCTTTGGATCATTCCCTGACTAGCTTGTAACTTATTTAACCCATTCAAACTACTCTATGTCTTCCACAAGGTTAATTACCTTTTCTTCAGTCTCACCCTGTTTCTTCCTTCATGTCTTCCCTAGAATTTTCCTCAGCATTTGTCTCAAATATTTCATTTATATCCCTCCTATTTCCCAGAATCCTTTCTCTTCCTGCCAGTGCCCCACCTATTTCCTGTCTCAGCTCATTGGCCATAGGCTTCTTTATTGACAGGTAATTCTTATAAGAGATTCTCTCTACACAGTGGAATGTAGCTTCATAGAAGAGAAAGCCAGTTCTGCATGCTCTAAGGCACAGAGAGAACCATCCTAGACAAGGACCTGATTGCGGTTCTGATTGTTTGCCTAATCCCTGACTTTTTCCACTTAAAGATCCATAAGTAGGCAATAAGTGGTTCCTTCTGCTGACTCCTTGCTCCCCACACTGTTTTGTCAGGCATTCTTTGTAGGGGGTCTCCTGACATCTTGGTCAGTAGAGCGTCAATCCTTGAGAGGCTGATGATGTGAGAGTCTAAGAAGCCAAGTTGAGCATCTTTTCATAGCAGGAAAAAGAAAACAAGGAAAGAGTAAGCTCTCAAATGAGAGAGGGAGATATCAGAGCAGCAAGAGATGGAAAAGTCATACAGCAAAGAGAGGACAATGTGCATTTGAACAGAAGTTGAAACAGGTACACAGATACCCACGCACGACTGTAGCAGCTTCGACTTCAGTGCTGACACACCCTGTCCTGAGTGACAGGTGATCAGCCTTTGCATTGAGCGCTAAACAGAAGATGAGTCCACTAATTGGTTATCTATCACCAAGTGGTCAGTCCTAGAAAACATATACATACAAGTAACACTAAATGTACCCAGTGGGTTGTGTTTATATATTTATTCATATGTAGGTGTAATAATGAGTAAAGAATAAGATGCCATGAATTCTAGAGGGAGCAGGGGTGGGCATGAAAGGATTTGCAGGGTGGAGAAGGAGAGGTAAAATCTCAATTGTATTCTAAACACTTATTCTACATCCACAGATAAGTGTAGCTCTTGCCTCTCCTCAAACAATCTTTATTTGCAGATTACAGATTAGTTACAGAAAGCTCCCTACCCTGGGTGGACTGGTGTCTCTGCTGGAGAAACTGAAGCTCTGGGAGTTCCAGTTTTGTTTATTACACAGAGCTGCACAGAGAGGTGTTGCTTATACACTGAAGGCCTAAGTCAGCCATAGGCCTAAGTCAGCCATACATGCCTACTAACACAAAGTCTTGGTCTCTGGGAAAACACTAACCCTAGAACAGATAGCTATAGATCTTGTAGACAGTGTAGCCTTGGTAGAAAAGTACCAACCTAGATAAGAACAAATAATCATAAATCTTGTAGATAGGTAGCCTTGGTGGAAAGTACCAGCTTAGATAAGAACAAATGAATCACAGACAGAGTCATAGTGACCTGTTCCATCCTGCGTCATCCCTTGCCTCACATCCTGCCTCTATGTGTATATAACCCCTGTGTGGTAAAATTAAAAGCGTGGTTTGATCAGACTCTAGACAAGCTGTGGTTCTTTGCTTACCCCAGTTCTCCATTTTTTCTTTCAGGTGGTCCCCTGGTCCCTATTCACCTCCCTGCTGCATGAGGCAGAGAGGTGGGATCATTGCCTACAGCTGAGCAGAAGGCAAGTGGTCATATGCAGATAAACAAGGAGAAAGAATTTATGCTGTACAGCTTGATAAGGAGACAGGCTTAGTGAATCTCTGGGGGAATCTCTGTTGGGGTGCAGCTGCAGGCTGTAAATATCCAGTGGGAGAGAAAGCTATGGTGGACATTTCTGGACATATGTCAACACCTGCACTCAGCCCTCTGAGGAAGGCTTTCCATGGATCTGAGGCACAAGGGTCTTTGACTAGGCCATACCCATGTCCACAGCACAGAGCTTTGCTCACTCAGGGCTTCCTCTGCTCCCTGAATAAACCAAGCAATGAGCCCTGGTATCAGATACATCATAGCAACTATGTATCTAAAGGTACTCATCAGGCTGTATCTATGTATCTATGCATTTATATGTAATAACAAAGAAAAAGAAGCCATGAATTTGAATGGGAGTAAGATGCAAACAGGGATGTTGAAGGATGGGATAGGGCAGGCTGTTGGGGTAAAGGGAAAGAGAAAATGATGTATTTATATTTTAAGTAACTAAAAATGTGTGTGTAGAGGTAGCCCAACATGTTTGATAAATCCAGAATAAACTTGAGACAGTATCCTTGACTCTACTGACTCCCTGCCCACACTTGTGCAGACACTTCTGTTCTGCACCTCTCCCCCACTCCCCTTTCACTTGGTCCCTACACCCATCATGACTCCTCTCTGCCTCCATGGTGTACGGGACACCTTCCTCTTCCTTCACTTATTGCCTGTTTTATTATCTGCCTCTCCCACCATTATCACCTCAAGAGCTTGCCTACCACCTCGACAGAGCATCACAGAGACCCTGCCTCCCGCCACCGCACCAAATACTCACTCTGCAAAAAGTCCCATTGACACTAACCACTCACTCTCAGTTTCTCTGTGGTGAGGGACACTCAAAAATCCTCGACCTACTTGTGCAGCTGACCCAACATTTACTGGAACCTTCCCATGACCCAAAGCATGCTAAGTTTCAGTTGCACCAGAAAAAAAACACCGAAGTCTGTGGCCTGCCATAAGCCAGTATTAGCAGGAGTTATCTTGCTCAGAACAAGTCCCCAGGAATCTAAGACCATATTACCAGGATAGGACAACTCAATGACCCCTTTCCCCAAAGTCACACGGTGTCCTTTAGATGTAGAAGCTCCTTCCCATCACCCTTTGGTACAGTTCTCCCCAGGGAGCCCTCCAGACTCTTACTCCCCACACACGCCCAGTTCCAGCACACTCTCGCTCCCCAGGTACAGATATAAAGCTGGGGGTTTCGCAGGCTTTAGCTTGGGTGACGTTGAGGCAGACTCAGCACCTCTGTTACTCATGCCTGGCAGACTCCTAAGGAAACTTTGAGTCTGAGGCAGATGACTGGAGGTGGAGGGGATCCTGACACAGAGCCTGGCTACGGAAGACGCAGCTGGTCCAGGTATATGTTGCTGTGGATGCTGAGAGTCCTGAAAATGGCCCTTGCAAGTCCTGTCCTGTTTGATATGGAAAGGGTGATGCAATTTCTTACAGAGCATCTTACAGGATTGTCTCACTCTGAAACAAACAGGAAGTAATTCTTTCTGACATATTTCGACTGGAATCTAGAACTCAGATTCTCCACCAACCAGAGCTGCCACACATTCTGACTCTGACTTTCTACCTGAGTACATTCTCGTATAGGACCCAGAAATCCCTGTGCCCTAAGAAACTTTATACTGCAAACAAGGACACAGGAAAGAAACCACTGAAATCACCACTCTAAGAATTGGGGGAAAGATTTTTTTTATTGTGGTGAAGAGAGAGAAGAGAGAGAGAGAGAGAGAGAGAGAGGAGAGAGAGAGAAAGAGAGAGAGAGAAGCTTGAGGTATCTGGGAGAGTCCAGAGCAGAGAGAAAAACCAGCAGACTGGCCATGGCCAGGGCTAGAAATAAAAAATTGTGCATGTCATAAACAGGACATAGCTGAGAAGTGGGAGACCTGTGAGTTGGAACAGCCTGAGAGTTTTAGGAAGAGGAGAAGAGGAGGAGGAGGAGGAGGAGAGGAGGAGGAGGAGGAGGAGGAGGGAGGAGGAGGAGGAGGAGGAGGTAAGAAGTGGAACATTTTGTTATAACATAAGAGAAAAAGTAGTAATCATACCAGGTTATAGGCAGTGAGGGTCTCCCAGTGTCCACTCACACAAGCCACATAAATGAGGAACATGGTAATGACAAGCATGAGAAAGTACATCAATAGCAAGAAGCAATCCTAGGAAAAGTCTGGGCAATGCCTCACCAGAGCACACCCATCACAGCAGAGCAAGATGGTGGGCCATATTCAGGGAGCTCACTTGCCCACTGCAGCTCTTCTTGCATGGCATCTGCCAACTAACAACACGGGCAGTTTACATGTGTTGGGTAAAGGTCACTATGGAAGCAGCTATAGATGCTAATAGCAGTGTTACTTCAAAAATATTAGTTAAAACAAGACTTAAAAACCTTCCTTTTTCTAGAAAGAGCCTGATGTAGTTCCTTGAGAATCTGTTGTTTGAAATTATACAGAGTATCATCAGGGAGCCCAGGAGCCATAATGAATGCAGGAAGTGCTGGAGTCCTTGCCTGGTGAGTTTAGTAAACCGGAACAAAGATGTGGAGTCAGGAAAAGAAAGGACTCTGTCCACTTGATGTCCTTCAAACAAGTGGCCCTGAGTAGCTTTAGCTGTCTTTATTGAAACAGAATTTCAGAGCATTCAAACAATACAGTTTAGATTTTCTTTAGTCATTATCCGAGCATCTCAAAAATTGTTTATTGAAACTCATTTTAAGTTTCCCTTATTTCCTTGTGGTCAGTGATTAACCTTTTCCCATATCTAAGCAGTATAGTATTACAATCCAAATGATTATGTCATAGCTAAGCACACCTGAATACTGCAAACCATAATGACTTAAGTATTTTATTGCAAGCCAAAATGATTATATCTAGCCAGGCACATCTAGTTTGTGCACAGGCTGGCAGCAGACATGCAGTTTCAAAGTAAAAGCCAATAGAAATTCAAACATTTAATAGGAATATAACCTCTGTGTTTTATCACCATCTAATTCAGTATGTTCACAATGTATTGTAAGTTGTTTTTATGTATTTATTGTAAGTCTGTCTTAGTTTGACAGTATGGTCCTATAAACAGCAGAAACTAAAATTAACACTTTCTCATCAACTCATACTGTTTCTTTCTTTTATATAAGCCCTTTCTTAAGGCAAAGATGAATCTATCCAACTTATATTTCTTTTAAGAACATAGCAAATTTTACTTACTAACTTATCCTAAGAATGAACTAACTTGCCCTGAGAATGAACTCTTTACTGTTGACCTTTAGGCTCTATCTCTTTAGGCCCTATCTTATCTAACTGAGTTTTGAACTGTTCCTCTCTTCAATGTATTGGCATGCTTAGGTCCTCAGAAGAAGTAGTTGACATTTCAAACTCCTTCCTTTTTCCTCATATAGTCTTATCAATTTTGAGACCATCCAATAAGGGACCCTCTTTAAAGATCTTAGTCAAAACCACCAACCAAAGAGTACGCATGGAGGGACCCATGGCTCCAGCTGATATATAGCAGAGGATTGCCTTATCTGGCATCAATGGGAGGGGAGGCCCTTGGTCCTGTAGAGGCTCAATGCCCCAGGGGAGGGGTATGCTAGGGCAGTGAGGTGGGAGTGGGTGGCAGGTTGGGGGTAGCCACTCATAGAGGCAGGGGGTGGCATAGGGGATTTGCAGAAGGAAATCTGGAAAGGGGGCAACATTTGGAATGTAAATAAATAAGATGACCAATAAAACAATAAAAAATAAAAGTCTTAGTCAGTCATGTGCTTACTTAACTTTTTGAATAAACAAAAATCATAGCTCCATCTCCAAAGGATTGATGAAGTCATTCTGGTTATCTTTCTCTCTGGTCCTCGCCAAATGGAGAAAAATGTTAAGGGCTCTTGCCTCAAGGAGGTCATTCACAGAACATTCATGTACTTTTCCAAGGAGAGACAACATGGCTTCAGCTAAGGAAGGCTATAGAAGCAAGAGAGGCTGTTATGAGCAGGGGGTAGAGTTTACACTATTAGAGAGGATGCTACATCGATGCAATTAATTTTGAAGTGTCCCCCATTTTCTTCAATAGAGGAGCTCGCAGTTAGTAATATGCATGAAGAATTAACACAGATAGTGAGGTCAAACATAAAACAATGTCTGTGTCATAGTTGCTCATTTTCTCCAAATGTCCCATAAATGCTCACATTATCTGGGACTAATAGCCAAAAAGTCTGGCTGAACCTTTTCCTCAGGAGACACTATGACAGTGTGTGGTCTGGGAGACACTATATCAAGATGTGGATAATGAAAGTGTCCTAGAAAGTCATCTTCATCCAGACCTTGTGGGCATTTACAGGACAGGTTGACCAGTTGACCAGTTCCTCAGGTTTTTCATTCAGAGGCACAGAGTTTTCCTTACAACCCTGGAACATGCCACTGAAGGAAGAATCCCACTCTGAAACCAGGGTACCAGATTCTCACTGCATACTGAAAAATGTCCATCCAATGAGGTAACTTGTGGGTGATTAAAGACTGGAAAAGTCTTTCAAGTGATGAATGAATTGATAATGTTTATCCAACTCTTACTATACCCCAACGTCATAGGCCTAACAGGCCACATCTGTACTGACTCACCAATGACAAACAGGAATGATGAGTGATATCCCAGTACAGTTAAAAAGAGCAGCATAGACCCCACATGGGATACATCCAGAAGAGTGGTTCTCAAACTCCATAATGCTGTGACCATTTAGTACAGTTCCCCATGTTGGGATGACCCCACAGTAAGCTGTTGCTGTTCCATAATGGTAATTTTGATACTGTTATGAATAATAATGTAGATATTTGATATGCAGGCTATCTGGGGATTGTGACTAACAGGTGAAGAACCACTGAAGAAGATCAGTTACCTCATTTTGATACTTATAACTATCATGCAATATTTTAAAATCCAGATTATTTTTTACATTCCAAAGCTGTCTCCCCTCAGAGTGGCCACTCCCAGAGTGCCTCCTTTCTTCCCTCCCCTTAACCCTTAGAGGGTGGGACACAGACTCGGTATCCTTCTACCCTGGCACATCTGGTCTCTGCAAGGTTAGACACATCCTCTCCCATTGAAGCCAGACAAGGCAGCCACAGAGACTGAGTTGCATGTTTGCTACATATATGCTGGGGGCCTAGGTCCAGCCCATGTATGCCCTTTGGTTGGTCATTCTGTCTCTGAGAGCCTAAGGGTCTAGGTTATTTGACTCTATTGGTCTTCTTATAGAGTTACTATTCCCTTCAGTGCCTTCAATCCTTTCCTCAACTCTTCCATGAGAGTCCCCGACCTCCGTACAATGTTTGGCTGTGGGTGTCTGCATCTGTTTTGGTCAGTTACTGGGTGGAGCATCTTAAAGGATAGTTATGCTAGGCTCCTGGCTGCAAGCATTACAGAGTATCATTAATAATGTCAGGGATTGGTGCTTGCGCATGAGAAAGGTCTCAAGTTGGTCCAGTTATTGATTGGCCATTCCTTCAGTCTCTGCTCCATCTTTGTTCTTATATTCCTTTTAGACAGGACATATTTTGTGTCGAAATTTTTTTTTAAAATCACATTGTAATTTATTTATTTACACAGAGGTTATAAACACAAAAAGGCAGGATGTGGGGAAGGGAATGGCACCAGAGCATAGATGTACAGGGGGAGTACAGATACCTTTCAGAACAGGGTATCAGCTGGGTGAAGGTTCAGGGGACAGGTCACTATGACTCTTCCTATGATTCACTTGTCCTTATCTAAGTTGGTACTGTCCACTGAGGCTGCCTACTTATAAGACCTATGACTACTCGGGCTGGTAAATTTCTACAGAAGCTGCCTGTTTACAATAGCTTATAGTCTTCTGTTTCAGTGGTTTTCCACAGAGACCCAAGACTTTGTGTTAGAATGCATGTATGTCAGGCCTATTGCTGATTTTAGGCCTATGGCTGATTTTAGGCCTTTAGTGTATATGCAGGGCTGTTCCTGACATCTCCTCCCTTCTCTAAGTATAGAAGGGCCTTGACAATTCTATTCTTGCGAAGACGGGGATAGAGGCCTGACCTCCAATAATTGAAGGGGACCTGGTAATGGCTCCAGTCTTCCTGTCGTTGTCCAGTGAAGCATGAGGGCCATACCCATCCCTATGTCTTTTTCCTGGAGAGGGGATACATTTGACATCAACCCCTATGCAGTCAGGCTTGTCCCTCAGGGAACCCAAATAGATTTTTAACTTTTATTTATATTCCCTTGCAGTGCTTAGCCTCACAGCCTAAGCAAGAATTCAGATCGCCAGTCAGAGAGGGTTCTGGGTAGCCCCTCTCTGCTTGGTCTAGGGGTGGAAGTCCCCTCTTTTAGGTTGGGGTGTGTTGAAAGTTTTATGGGTGGGTTGGTGTCCTTATCCCTCTACTGGGGGTCCTGCCTAAAAGCCAGATATTTTAAAACTAACCTTGATTTGATGTATATTATAGCCATTTTAAAAATAGTTGTTAATCATAGACCTTAGAAACTGTAATATCTTAAGTATTATTTTTAAGTCTTATCCTTTATATACACTAAACTACTTACTCATAACTTATTAAAAATATTTCAGTGTTTTATTCTATAACTATATATCCATTTAATCTTTACTAAAATAAATTTTAATATTTTTATAACATTTTATTATTTTAATATGATATATTTTTATTTTATAACATTTTTATTTTTAAAACCATTAAAGTAATATAATTTAAATTTATTCTATTTTTAAAATAAAATTGGTTGGGATGACTTGTTATTCTCCTTTTATTATGGAAGAGTATTAATATTTAACAAGTTTTGCTGTGATCATTTTAGGCTGGCACGGTGAAGGCAGGAGAGCAGTAGTTTAACTTAGAAGATAGGGCAGAAATCCTGTATTGAACCCTAAAATCCCATTTGATTTTTAGTATACATTTAAAGAGACCAGAGAGAATAAAATATCTTCAAAATCTTTTAAATGTTTATATTTATATATAGGTATAATATCTCCCCCAGACCTTTCACGGATATCTTTTGAGGAGAAGTTTCCGTGTTTGAATCAAGATGAAATTGGAATAGACATCATGATCTAGTAAAATGATTCTTGTTCATTTCTTAGGCTCTCAATTCGCTCTCTGTCTTGTTTGGCTGTTTGTTTTCTATGTATTCAGTGAAGAGACGGGGGCATTTGTAGGTTGCCACAACTTGTATTTTGTTATGGGTGTCCAGCCTGCTTCTTTGCCCCTGTATTTCATAAAATCTAAGAACACATAGGAAGTAGCAGTGTTCTTACACCAGGGGGGGCTGCCTCCCAACAGCAAGGCAGGTTAACGGTCTGAGATGGTAACTCCTTAGGTCCCTCCATTCACCAGCATGGTAAAATGGTGGGTATGTGATTAACTTTATACCTGTACAATTTACAAAGAGAAAAAAGGGCCTCTTACCACCTCTGCCATCCTCTCTTACAGCCTGCAGGAATGCTCACTTGGTCTCTTGCTGTCCTGTGTGTTCTTGTTGCTCTAGGCGAGGGTTAGAACTGCCAACACTGCAGAAAGAGCAGAAACCACCAGAGCAGAAGCAGAGTGGAGGCCCCACTAGCTTTCCTGGCTTTACCTCCAGGAGATCACCATGAAAGCTGTAGTCATTGCACTCCACAGGCTTTTCCTGATCCTTCCTCCCACACCTGAGGTGGAAGGTGGTCCCATTTTCTCACCAGAGTCAGGGACCTCAATGTCAGCAGGTCTCTTGATGTTGTGTCCATTGTGTCTCAGGTTGCAGGAGAACTGTGGTTCCTGTCCAGGAAGAACCCGAATGAACACCCAGGTCTGGTAGGTCCCGTCTCTGCTGGGAAGGATGGTCTTAGGTCCAATGGGTTTTCTGCTGTACTGGCCTCCCAAGCTTGAAGCCAGACCAGTGTGGGCACACGGGGATACAGATTAAAATCCCGGCATGTCAATGTGATCCTGCCCACTGGTTAATTCCTGAAGGTCACAGTCACCATCGGGGAATCTGGGAGAAGGTAAAGTGAGTTAGTGAGGGTGAGGAGGATCCCTCTATCTCAGCATGGTGGGTTGCCCAGAAGAACCACCCTGTTCATATTCACCTCCAATCTTCCCTCCCTACAGGATACCAGTGGCTGTAGGATTGGGGGGCTGGGGTTCAGTTCCAATGGCTCCCGATACTCTTTAGGGTCAGTCCCTGATTTGCACAATGAGAGGACATGATGTCCCTGCTCTCAGGGGTCAACAGTTCCTCCTTCCAGCACAGGCACCAACAGGCATCGAGAGGACAGAGGCTCAGAGTTACAGGGGCTACAAATCCGACCAGGGTGGGATGTGCCTCGTTTCTATGACAAAGGCTCTACAAGCCTTAAGAGACAAGTGAGGGACTTCCAAAGTACAGTCAACTGATTGTAGCCCTGATTCTGGAATTGACCTAGGAATGATGACCAGTGTCTGCCTCTTGTCTTTCTTCTTCCACAGATTTCTCAGGGCACCCTTTCATTTTCTGTCACTTGGCCAAAGCTTTAAACTTCACCTTTCTGATCCCAGACTGGGTGATACATGCTTATAATCATAGCATAGGAAGGTAAATGTAGGACACGGGTGTGTGTGGATGACAGGGATTATGAGACTCTGTTTTTTAAAAGGCAAAGCCATTTAAAAAAGAAAATATAACCTTTTAAGTATTTTGTGTTTATTTAGTTTATTTTATGTGTATGACTGTTTTGCCTGCATGAATGTGTGTGTACCATGTATATACCTCGTGCACATGGAAGTCATACAGGGCACCGAATCCCCTAGAACTGGAGTTACAAATGGTTTTAAGCCACCATCTGGGTGCTGGGAATTCAACATGGGTCCTCTGCAAGAGAAACCAGAGCTCTTGCCGGCTGAGTCATCTCTCCAGCCCCCGGCTGACCTTTTTAAAAGTAAGAGTTGAGCAACAGTATGAAGACCTTGCTCAGGTCATGTGACATGTGTTTGATTCTGTAGCACAGCTCCAGATTTGCATCCTCCTCTCCTATTTTAGCTCCCAGTAAGGGTGACTCAGAACCCATAGAGTCCCACCCAGTGCTCTCCCCTCCTCCAGGACAGTCTCTATCCTAGATTTGGGGGTTGTTGGAAAGAGGGGAGTGCTCTTTATTCTGCATGTGAGGCCCTTGTGTCTGAGATCCAGGCAACATCTGGGAACCTCTCCCATTTGATCAGAGGAAACTAGCAGTGGCTCTGGAAAAGACTCTATGTCCCAACTTCCAGGTATCACCTTAGCTGTGCTACCACTGTACACACAAGTGAGAACCCAGATCCCCACAGTTACCATGGAAGGAGCCACTTGGCCAAAGGAATGTTCCCCTGGGTTTTAGGAACCAACTCTGGTGACAATCAGTACCTGTGTCCAGAGAAACATTTCTCAAGGAATCGAGGTGTCTCTGGAGCTGAGCAGGACATATATCATACAAGAATATCTTAACTAGATCAGCTCTGGGTGCATGTGTCTCCCAGAATGCCTTGTTCTGCTGAGTGGAGGGCACATCCACTGTCCATGTGAGAGTATTCTGGTCAAGGTGAGAAGTTCTGCCCATCGTAGCCCAGGTACCAGAAGCCTCTAGTGCTTCTGTTTCTTTGAAGCTCACAGCCCAAGGTTGCCTGGAGGGTGTGAAGGCTTGGCCCAGGCAGTGACATGTTATCTTCTTGTCTCTGGACCTCATCTTTCAGTGGGACTGAGTGCAGGGAGGGTGGACCCTGTGGTTCACCAATGTGTGGAGATCTTGTGCTTCCTAGGGGAAGACCACTGGTTTGTTCAATCAGTTGGGCCACACCCTGCCCCAACCTTGACTTCAAGAACCAGCGCTGGATCTGCATGCATTGAGTTCCATCCAGTCACCTACATCCTGGCCTTTCTGGACTGTGACCTCAGCTAGCATCCTTTTGAGTTGCTCCTACTTTTCCTGCAGATCCTCAGTCTTTCTTGCCCACGTCACAGCTCTCCGATGGATCTTGATCCTGGGTTCCCAGGAGTCTGTTCTGCTGTTTTCATTGTAGGGCAGGAAAAGCTTATCAAAGTATCTCAGGGTCAGGAACTGGGGCAACCCAGGCACCTTAAGAGACAAGGCCATGAGGTCATAGTGCAGAGTGTGGGGTCCTGAGGAGACAGGTTCATGAGTTCCCATGGTCAGTTCTACCTTGAAGGATTGAAACAAGACTTCTCCATGCCTCAGTGTTTCACAGGTAGATTACTGAGTCCAGCACGACCTTGGTGGGAACAGAATGATGTGGTTCCTGCCCCTAGGATAGTGAACATGGGCCTCTATGAGTGTTAATAGCTGCCTTGGGCATAAGGCTTGTTTGTATAATAATGTATATATTTTCACTTTGATCCAAGGAATGTCCTCTCTGTTAACATTAATGACTCCACGGTAATCTGAGACAGCATGAGTCCAGGAGGTGAAGGTGTAGCTAATATCTCAGCAAAATGGTAGATGCTGGGACCTTCAGGACAGCCCTTAAGGGTATGGAAAACGACTCTAAAAGCATGAGTTCAAAAATATAGAATTTCTTAACTATGCAAAAATATAAGGACACAATATGAATTGTATCAGGAGCTTCACAGATGTAAAGGAATAGAGGCAGCTACACTTTGAGCCACCTTGTCAGAAAGATACAGAAACAGGCAGAGACAATTGCAGGAAGACTCTGGAGTTCAAAGTCAGCCTGGGACACATTGAGTCCAGGGCATGTAGATAATACAATCATATAGATGAAATAACATTATTAAATGTCAAAGAAGTTAACCTATAGGTCTGTCCTCTGAAGGTACTGCTCACATGTGTTATACAGGCTACTATATAGACAATACATCTATATACACAAAAATACATTAACAAATTAAAAAAATTAACCTGTAGGTGGATGTGGTGGCACATGCGCTTGAGTGGCTGAGGCAGGAGGATGACAGGCTTTGGGTTCCCACAGAGTGAGAAACTGTCAGAGAGAGTCATGTAAGACTTCAAAAATTTGCCACTGAGCAAACAAAACTGGGCTTCACTGGTTTCTGAGATCAATTGGTTTAGTCTTCCAAATATCTTAACAATCTTATCTAAAGCCTAGAAAACATGGACCATGGGATTCATAATGATTAGGCTGCCCCCTTAACTTCCATTTGCCTCCCTGCTGACACCCATCTAGATCCTTACCCTCTGCACACCCCTCCCCAACACTGATCACCCCACTTGCCATAAAGTCCTCTTTACCTCCCTGTGGGAGATAAACATGGCCACTAAAATACTGTGAGGAGCCAGAAGGACCCAAGACTTCCTCAGAGGCTCTGGATGGAAGGACAAAGGGAACTTTGGCTCTATGTCCTTGTCCAGGAGTGGGCTTGGTAAGGCTGGTCTGAGGCTGGAGCCAGTGTCTCGAGGAGTTGAGGTTGCAGTTTCTGGGGACCCTCCTCTTCCCTCTGTGCCATGGTTCTCAGTCTTAAGGCAGCTGTGTCTGAAGTATCCTGTGTTCTTTTCTCCAATATTGTCTGATTTAGCTCTCTGCTGACCTTGGCTGTTTTACTGGGCAAATAATGTATAAGATGTACTTCTTAATAAACTTGATTGGCACAAGGCTTCAGCTATGGTTTTCGTCTTATCTATCTTCCATTTTCCCTATTTCTCATCCCTGGTCCTCATACTCATCACCTCACCGTTTGGGATTCTTATTCCTGCAAGTCCAGTGCAAGTGACACCCAGATGCAGGACATGGATATGAGAGCAATCATCAGGAGTGAGTAGGGCAATGATAAATATATTAAAAAGATTAAAAAGAGTTGAAGTAGGGCTGTCAAGATGGCTCAGTGGTTAAGAGCACTGGCTGTTCTTCCAGAGGTCCTGAGTTCAATTCCCACCAACCACATGGTGGTTCACAACCATCTGTAATGGGATTGGGTAATGGTATCTAATGCCCTCTTCTGGTGTGTCTGAAGATAGCTATAGTATATTCACATACGTAAAATAAATAAAGGAGTCAGAATAGAAGACTGCATGAAAATAACAAATAAATATATTAATTAATTACAGATTAAAAAACAGGACGAGAGGGAACAAAGGAGTAAAACATGAGGCAGCTGTATTCTAAAGACCATGTTTTCCTTTGATGTTTCATTGTTTGATGTCTAAATGTCTTAGTTAGGGTTTTTTTCTCTCTGTGACCAAAAAAGCAATTTGGGGAAGAAAGGGCTTATTTATCTTACACTTTCATATCCGTTTATCACTGAAGAAAGTCAGGACAGGAACTCACACAGGGCAGGATCCCAGAGGCATGAGTTGATGCAGAGACCATGGAGGGGTGCTGATTAGTGCTTATTCCTATGCTTGCTCAGTCAGCTTCTTACAGAACCCAGTCCCATCAGCACAGGAATGGTCCACTCAGAGCAGTTGGCCTCCCACAATCACTTGTTAGAAAAATGTCCTTCTATTAGTTTTAGTGTAGCTGGTTTTATGTGGAGGTCCTTGATCCACTTGGAATTGAGCTTTGTACAAGGAGATAAGTATGGATCAATTTGCATTCTTCTACAAGTTGACCTCCAGTTGGACCAGCACCATTTGTTGAAAATGCTGTCTTTTTTCCACTGGATGGTTTGAGCTCCTTTGTCGAAGATCAAGTGACCATAGGTATGGGGGTTCATTTCTGGGTCTTCTATTCTATTCCATTGATCCTCCTGACTGTCTCTGTTCCAATACCATGCTGTTTTTATCACTATTGCTTTGTAGTACAGCTTCAAATCGGGGATGGAGATTCCCCCAGAATTTCTTTTATTTTTGAGTGTAGTTTTCTCTATCCTGGGTTTTTTGTTATTCCAAATGAATTTTAAGATTGCTCTTTCTATCTCTGTAAAGAATTGAGTGGGAATTTTGATAGGGATTGCATTAAAAATAGGGAAAAGCCTTGATCACATGGGCACAGGGGAAAAGTTCCTGAACAGAACACCAATGGCGTATGCTCTAAGATCAAGAATTGACAAATGGGATCTCATAAAACTGCAACGCTTCTGTAAAGCAAAGGATACGGTCAACAGGACAAAGCGGGAACCAACAGATTGGGAAAAGATCTTCACCAACCTTACATCTGATAGAGGGCTAATATCCAAGGTATACAAAGAACTGAAGAAACTAGATTCCAGACCATCAAATAACCCTATTAAAAAATGGGGTAGAGAGTTGAACAAAGAACTCTCAACTGAGGAAACTCGAATGATTGAGAAACATCTAAAGAAGTGTTCAGCATCCCTAGTCATCAGGGAAATGCAAATGAAAACAGCACTGAGATTCCACCTCACACCAGTCAGATTGGCTAAGATCCAAAACACAGGTGACAGCAGATGTTGGCGAGGATGTGGAGAAAGAGGAACACTCCTCCATTGTTGGTGGGATTGCAAGCTGGTACAACCACTATGGAAAGCAGTCTGGCGATACCTCAGAAAATTGAACATAGTGTTACCTGAGGACCCAGCTATCCCCCTCCTGGGTATAAACCCAGAAGATATTTCAACGTGCAACAGGGCCGCATGCTCCACTATGTTTATAGCGGCCTTATTTATAATAGCCAGAAGCTGGAAAGAACCCAGATGTCCTTCAACAGAAGAATGGATACAGAAAATGTGGTACATTCACACAATGGAGTACTACTCAGCTATTAAAAATAATGAGCTCATGAAATTCTTAGGCAAATGGATGGAGCTAGAAAATATCATCCTGAGTGAGATGACCCAATCACAAAAGAACATACATGGTATGCACTCACTGATAAGCGGATATTAGCCCCAAAACACACAATACCTAAGATGCAACGCATAAACCTCATGAAACTCAAGAAGAAGGAGGAAGACCAAAGTGAGGGTGCTTTTGTTCTTTTTAGAATGAGTATCAAAAGATTCAACCAGAGCTCCCAGGATCTAAATCTCCAGCCTGAGAACAGACAGGGGCAAGCTGTCCTCTGAGAGGCCCTAACCAGCAGCTGACTCAGACAGATACAGACATCCAGAGCCAAACAGTGGATGGAGCTTGAGGACTCTTATAGAAGAATAGGCGGAAGGATTGTGGGCCCTAAGGAGATAGGAACTGCACAGGAAGATCAACAGAGTAAACCAACCTGAACCCTTGGAGCTCTCAGAGACTGAATCACCAACCGTGGAGCATACCTAGTCTACACAGATCTACCTCCATGGGCTGGACCTAGGCCTCCCTGCACATATGTTGTAAATGTGCAGCTTGGTTTTCATGTAGGTCTCAAACATCTGGAGTGGGGCCTATCCCAAAACATGCACCCTGTATATGGAGTATGGTCTTCTAGCTGGGTGCCTCATCTGGCCTCAATGGGAGAGGAAGCAACTAGCCTCTCAGAGACTTAAAGTGGCAGGGTGGGGGATACAGGAGGAGGGAGTACTCAGAAAACAAGAGATGGGGAAGGATTGTGGGAGCGGGTGACTGGGACGGGTTATAAAGTGAATAAGCAAAAAAAAAAATAAAATAAAATAAATAAAATTAAAAAAGGAAAAAAAATCAAAAAAAAAAAAAAAAAAAAAAAAAAAAAAGGAAAATGTCCTTACAGATGCATCTTATGGAAGCATTTTCTCAATTGCAGTTTCCTCCTTTTGGATAACTTTGGCTGTGTCTAGTTGACAAAATCTTGCCTGTACACTAAAGACTGTAGGCTGAGATCTTTTTAAAAACGTACTTTATTTGCTTCAACTCCTCTTTATAGCCCACTACCTACCAGAGGTAGGACAAAAGAAAGATTAGCAGTAAATGGAGGTTGTGGACCTGTTTAGAAATAGTTTTTTTTTTTGAGGGGGGGCAATTTCAATCTTCATTGCCAGCAGTCCAGTCCACTTGGCAGACACCAAACATGAATCAGCAGCAACAGCTCCATCCAGATAAAACTACAAGGCTCCACCAATAGGCACTAGTCTGTGGAATCAGCAAGAAGCAGCTGGAATACCCCCAGAAGTTTTTTGGTGTGTTGCCATGAAGGCATGATAAGTGAAGATCAGTGAAGAAAGCAAGGCGAACTGATGCAAGAGTGTTGTCCACTATCTGTTGGGTTATATTTATACTCTTTTCAAACAGCATGTGTCCTCTCAGCTGTCCACTCCAGAAAACATCGGATAGATGTGCCTTTATATGTTCCTTGGCCTTTTCCCCTTAACACCTTTTAATATTTTTCTTTGTTCTATGTATTTAGTATTTTGAATATTATGTGATGAGAGGATTTTCTTTTTTTCTTCTTCTTCAATATATAAGTCCTTTATTGTCTTCAAAGAGCCCAAATTGTACTTGTAATCAGGATCTTGTTTCTGGAGCTAGGAAACTGAGACCTCACTCATCAGCCTGCTGCACAGTTCCCCTTCTCAGACACATAGATGGTACCCCAAATCTTTCTGATATCTTTGTTTTCAACTGTTGTAGCTTGCTAAATCAGAGCCGCTGAATTTGAAACGGTTCAATATCATTTCCTTCAAGCATTAATTCATCTTTCTGAGCTTGAGAGACAGAACAAGCAACACCTGTCCTCATCTGAACCCGCAGATGTATTTTTCGCCCAAGATTTTTCAGATTTCAACCAAAGACCCACTCTCCTGAATAACGACGTTGATGGGGAAGTGAGCGTACACAGACCTCATCTTGTAACAGAAGCCCAGTGTAACCCCCTTGATCATGTTCTGAACATGACTGCAGATGGTTCTGACAGTGGCCAACTCCTTTCTGTTACCCCACCATTTGCCAACCCAGAGCCTTTTCTTTTGTGTTTCCAACTCTACATTGCTGTGACTGAAGTCCCTCTGCAGAGTTCCCCTGGGGCCCTTCACAATGACTGTGTGCTCCTTCAGAGTGATGTCGACATTTTCTGGAATGTCAACGCTCGGATTGCTAAGAATGGTCTTCATTCTTGCAGTAAATGGGGTAAAACGAGAGGATTTTCTTTTCTGGTCCAATCTATTTGGTGTTCTATAGGGTTCTTGTACATTTATGGCCATCTCTTTCTTTAAGTTGGGGAACTTTTCTTCTATGATTTGTTGAGGACATTTTCAGGTCCTTTGAGCTAGGAATCTTTGCTGTCTTCTATTCCTATTATTCTTAGGTTTGGTCTTTCATTGTGTCCTGGATTTCAGGGATGTTTTAGGTTAGGAGTTTTTCATCTTTTGAATTTTCTTTAACCTTTGTGTCAGTATCTTCTAAGGTATCTTCCACACCAGAGAATTTCTCTTCTATCTCTTGTATTCTGTTGTTGATGCTTGCATCTGTAGTTCCTGACCTCTTTCCTAAGTTTTCTGTTTCCAGAGTTGCCTCTATTTGTGTTTTCTTTATTGTTTCTACTTCCACTTTTAGCACTTGCTCTGCTCTATACTTAAGGTTCTACTTCCCCACTCTTAAAATTTTTTATGTCAATCTTTTTTCAGTCTGTGCTCAAAAAAAAAAATCTTAAGATTATCCTGTAAACTCTTTGTTAAGGATTTGAAAGTTGCTCATTGGGTATTGTTTAAAATCTATATAATCTGCAACAATATTCGGCTTTAAACATATATAACAAAAGGCTTATAATTAAAATCTATATACATAAGCATATATATTATTTAACTCTTGTTTAAGGCACATATACATGTGCATGTATGTACACATGTATGTAACTCAAATTCAATGCTATATATGTATGTAACTGGGATTTAACTCTGTATGTACATGTGCATGTAACTTGGATTCAACTCTCATAAACACACACACACACACACCACACACACACACAACACACCCCCACAAATATTTTAAGTAGCAACCATGTTGGCCACATGGCTTGCAACATTCCATGTGATTTTATCATCTTAAGATGATCACATAGTTTAAAGCACCAATTGTAAAACTTCTTAGTCCTAATGAACTCTCTGTTTATTATTGTGTCTCCTTTTAGACTAGAAAAGCAACAAGAAGTCTCAAATATTTTAGATTGGTATGGATTTTTGTATGATGGTAGAAATTCACAGTTGTATTTGCTGTCTATGTGATTCAACTCTGGCTTAGAATATACTATATATGATGAGGAAATTCATGATTATACAGGTCTACTCAGATTAACAAAAGCTAATTTAAGATGCATGCCTTGTTACCTATGTCTTTTCTAATTGATCAACACCAAGCTGCTAGAAAAGTGGACAAGTAACAACACGTTTGATGAATAAGGCATGTTTAATAATCAAAATCTATAAACTTCTAAAGTCTAATGAGGTTCACAGTAATATTTATATAGCTTCTTTGTCTTTTAAGATTCAGCTCTTTGGATAAACTAAGCCATGCAGAAAATTAGAGTGGCCTATAATGGTGTAGTATAGTAGGATCGTAAAGCTGCCAGTCTCTCTGTGGACTGTATCTATAATTAAAAATTTCATTTTGATACTAGAAAGGCTTGAACTCAAAACTGTTAAACCTAACAGGGATATAATATACAGTCCTAATCTTTATGAAAGCTACTAAATTATTATAAACTCTTAAGGGTAATTAAGAAATGCAAGTTAATAGTCAGTTATCTTATAAATAATATAAATCTTTTAATGTGTTCAGAAATATATTTTTAGTCATGCTAAGACCTGAAGCAATTAATTACAGAAACAAGCCTTATTAATCCTTCTATATATGTTTTTAAAATAACTAGAAACAAGCAAAGTTTGTCTATTTAGGTATACTTTAGATAGACAGATGGTCCTCAAACATTTCAGATACCTGCAGAATATGGCATTTAAAGTGTTTAATAAAAAAGCTTTTTCATGATAGACACATCAGCTCCTGGCAGTAGCCCCTCCTCCAGAGAGAATGATGGGCACAGAAGAACCTCTACCTGGAGCTTGTGTGGCCACTGGGCTGTAACTGCTCCTGCCTCTACTGCTGATAGCACCCTGTCCAAAGTGTGGACAGGCAGGACACTGGGAAGTTGACTACCTTACTTTGCCTGGACAAAGGTAGGACAGTCTTTCAAAATTTCTGCTTCAGAGAAAAGTCTGTCAAATCTTCTGGGCCTGGCAGCTGAAGATAGATACCCACCTCCTTGGGTAACTGTCCAGGTAGTTGGTTAGCCTCTGTCCTTTTAATAGACTTGCAAGGTACTTGGTCTGCACTTCCTGCTTACTCAGGTGAAATTTATCCTTCTCAGGTCTCTAATGGGTTTGAAGACCAGATTTGTGAAAGATTTATCAGTTTAGCATCAGAGATCAAGGTTTCAGATGCATTCTCCCTTCTCTTCATGTGAAAATTGGACCATAGGCCTCAGTCTCCTGGAACTGCCACTAATTAAGTCTAGACACAAACTACCTTGGTACCAGACTCAGAAAACAGGTTTCAAGGGAACATTTTACTATTCATTCATCTAAAGAAACTCATTTTACAGTGGTTGCTCCCAGTAATCAACCACCTGTGTCTCACGGTAAATAATTAGGAAAAAAGTGTAAACTTTATGTAAGATCCAAGGATATAGAAGCTTACATTGTGAGGATCTAAGGAAGTGTTTTGGGGTCTAAGATGGTGTTGTAAGGTTGGTCAGTATAGGTTATGAAGGCTGGAGGAAGTGAGAGCTTAAATGGTGATGAGAAAGTGATTAAAGGCATAGAGAAGAAATAAAAAAATGCTTCGGATTTCTTCTCGCTATGCTGCTGTTGTATTCAAACTTCAAAAGTTCAGAGTTTTAACATTAATCAATGGAGTTCTGATAAGCTATTAGTCTAACTCTGCTAAAATCCTTCCACTGTGTGATCTGCTAGTATAGTCACAAGCTCAAGATTTTAAATTTACTTTGGTTGTCTTCTAAATATATACCTAAAAGGGACTTCTCAGTGTACTAATTTTATACACAACCAGTCTTCTGGATAGAGGGAAGAAACCCCTCTTTCATGGTTTGTAGTCACACTAAAAATCACAATTGAGCTTTTGCTTCTTCTGCTCCACAGAAGCTTGCCTTAAAAAGTGTACATTCTCTTAACCCAGTAGTGTTTTCCAAGTTTCTACTATGGAACAAAAGTGAATATGTGGGTTTCAGTACAGATTACAATGGCAATGCTAATGTATCTAAAAGTTATCTATTTTGTAAACTTAATAAATTCTTGTAAGCTTCAGAGAATCGACTTGAATTTACCTCTCATGGGTCAAATGGACTCCAGACAAGTACCTGTCAGTCAACAGCCTGTTTCCCTGCCTACCTGTTACTGAGGATGGGAATCTCTTCTTTTCTTGGTTTTGGGATTCCCCTTTTCAACTACGAGACCATGGGCCTAAAAGTTTCAAATGTATACTCCAATATTTTCTCCCTAACCTACTTAACTTTATATTCTGCTCCATACACACACACACACAGAGAGAGAGAGAGAGAGAGAGAGAGAGAGAGAGAGAGAGAGAGAGAGAGAGAGAGAGAGAGAAAGAGAGAGAGAGAGAGAGAGAGGAGAGAGAGGGCTGGTTTTGTGTGTCAACTTGACACACTTGACACAAGCAGGAGTTATCATAGAGAAAGAAACCTTGCTTGAGGAAATGCCTTCATGAGATCAGCTGTAAGGCATTTTCTCCATTAGTGATCAAGAGGGGAGGGCCTAGTTCTGGTTTCTATAAGAAAGCAAGCTGAGCAAGCCAGGGGAAGCAATCCAGTAAGCAACACTCCTCTATGGCCTCTGTATCAGCTCCTGCCTCCAAGTTCCTGCCTTGTGTGAGTTCCTGTCCTGACTTCCATCCTTTGGTAATGAACAGAAATGTGGAAGTGTAAGCTGAATAAATCCTTTTCTCTCCAACATGGTTTTTGTGCAGGAATACAAACCCTGACTAAGATATATATACAGTCCAGCATCCTGCCAAGTCCAGCAGGTAAAAGGAGGTCAAAGGGTCATAAACAGGAATTCAGCTAGAGGGAGGATTCTAATGAGCAACATTAAAAAGCTGAGGCATGTCAGGAGGGAGATCAAAGATGGGAGAGAGAAGGGTAAGTGTTATGGTGACAGGGATTTCAATCCAGGATGTCCCCCAAGTGGACTAAGAGACTTATCAGCTAGAACTGTCCCAAAGCACAAAGGAGAGGCATCTTTTTCTACTTGACAGGGGCACAGTAGGGTCAGAGAAGCTGCCTAGCACATACACAACTGTGACTTTTGTAGAGATAGATAAAGCTCCATGAAAGAGCTGAGAAAGGAGGAGCAGTAGTAGGCTCCAGGAGCTGACAGAAACATAACAGGCAACTCTAAAGTGACACTCAAGTACTAGGAAAGAGCTGGTGGAAAGAAGAACCAGTTAAATAGGCAAATTCTAGAATTTGTAGTCTAATATGGTGGATGTCAGAAGCCATCAAAAATAACTGATCTGTATCTTAGGAGAATTAAGTCAGTTTAGTTCAGTTAGGAGAGGTCAGGCTTCTTGGAAAGGGGTACATTGAAACCCATCCTGCATTTTGGCACCAGATGCACAAACTATCGACATAACTGTTCTATGGTATGGTTAAGGGGAAGGTTATTTGAGAGTTAACACACAGCAGGGAGATAAAGTACTAGACTGAACATGGCCAGCAGATTGGACTTGGCTATGAGCGAAGCAAATCAGAAAAGGGGAAGCATAGAGAGAGGGAGAGTAGTGGAGATCAGAAAGAGGAGGAGGAGGGAGTCAGAGAGCTGAAGACAAAGAGAATGTGGGCAAAAGAGGACGCAAAGCCAAAATAGGAGGGTTATAAGGAGAATGAGTAGCTGGGAAGGAAGGCCATGAGCTGGAGGAGTTTAGGATAGGGCAGGAGCTGAGAAGAGCTGAGAAGAGCTGAGAAGAGTCTGGATGATAGCATGGACTCTGAAATGTGTAACAGGCACTTGTGAGCCTGGAGGCCAGCATGGGCTTTAGTATGCTAATAAGCATCATAGATAGCATTGTCGAGGATTTGGGTAGGCAGACTGAGAAAGCTAGAAGTCTGATGATACATGCTCTGAATGTGTAACAGCACTGTGAGCCTGGAGCACAGGTTGTATGTAATAGCTCATATACCATTTGTCTCTGACAGTGATAGGAAATGGCTTCCTGTGAGAAATTGGGTCCAGTTTTGAGGAATGCTAACTTTTGTATAACCAGCAGAATTTAGGGAAATGAAATTTCCTTTGTGCCTGACACTCTCCTCTAGTCTTCATCTCGAAAACCATGACTTTGTTGACTATAACCATGGGTACAACTTCCCTGAGCTAAAAATGTTTATGTTGTTATTTTAATGTTTTGTTTTAATAATTGATCAGTTTTTATATGATAAATATAAAAACATACTAATGTACTAGCCTGCCTTCATCTTAGGCTTACAAGCCATCTTATAGTAAAGATATACTATGTTCATTCCTGTTTATGGTTCTCTCCTCTCTCTCTCTCTCTCTCTCTCTCTCTTTCTCTCTCTCTCTCTCTCACTATTGGGCTATGTTCCATCTGTAAGCTTATCTACAAATGGTTCTGTGCTGTCTATTTCACGAAATTATAACCATGCCTTTGTTTCTAAAGGTTATTATGATCATCTTGTAATGCCATTTTGTTACGACCACCTGTTGTTATGACCACCTTTGTTGCTATCTTGTTATGGTACTTTGTTAGGATAACCTTGTTACTACCTTGTTTTGATACTTTGTTATAATCACCTTGCTACTTCACTGTTATGATACCTTTTTATGACTACCTTTGTTACCACTTTTGTTGTGACTATTTTGAACATGTCTTTGTTTCAAAAGGTTGTTTTGACCCATTTGTCATCCTTATGCTCTGCTCCTGTCATTCTGAGTCCCAATCCATTATCATCAAGGCAGGAACATGGCAGCATCCAGGCAGGCATGGTGCAGAAAGATCTGAGAGTTCTACATCTTCATCTGAAGGCTGCTAGCAGAATACTTGGAGAGAAAAATTACACCAGACCCCTCCTTCCTGGAAAAGAAAGGTCATAGAACCCTTAGGCACCCTACCCCTCCAGAAGGCAGAGGCTAATTAACATTCCTCAGACCACATGTGGTGGGGGTTGACCTGCGGCTGGAGAGGGGGCCCGAGCACATGGACAGTGGACCATTGGCCACACACAGACAAGGGAGGTCCTTGCCTACTCATTCCCTAAAGACCAATCAGTTTAAAAAGTCACTGTTCTGCCAATCACATTGTGCCTAATGGCTGCTACCCCTAGAGACTGTATAAACTGTCCACTGAAAAAGCTACTCAGGGCGCCTCTCCTTTTGGGATGCAGGATGGCCCCAGCATGCTGGAACATTAAACATTCTTCTTGGATTTTGCAGCGATCTCTCGTCTCCATGTGGTTCACTCAGGGGTCTCCGGTAAACTAAGACTGATCGCTAGAGTCTTACATACTGACTTCCAGGCAGCTAGGACTAGGGCATTATAGCCCATGCCCACTGTGACACACCTACTCCAACAAGGCCACATTTCCTAATGTGCCAGTCCCTGCCCAAGCATATACAAACCATCACATTCTGCCTACTTGAATGCTGAGACTCCCATTTGGAAACCCCCTACTCCTGAAGTATAAAAACCCTTATTTTACACACATCCAAGGCTGACCTATTGGACCATGACTTTAGGAAGGGATAGCCCATGTACACAAATAAAAAAGCTTGCTTTAATTAATTTGGTCATGAGGATTTGGATCAGTGATCTTTTTTCTTCCATCTTCAGGATTAATAATACTAACAAAGAGAGTTAAGTCTTTGAGTTTAACAACACAACAACAACAACAAATCAAATGACAGTTATAGCTGCTGCTTCTGAAGAGCCACTGAGGTAGGTCTAAAAGAGGTGATTACTCCTACTCCAGGGCATACTTTCCCAGTGAAAAGTTACTTTAAATGAGAATAACCAGTGTCTGTGCCTTTAAACATGATATATCTATATGTGATCATTTTAAAAATTTAAAGTTATTTTTGACCTCTCTTTAAATACAAACTAGTAATCAAGTGAGGTTTTAAAGGCTCAATACAGAGCTCCTGCCCCATCTTCAAGGTTGAACAACTGCTAAACATTAGAATTCCCACCTTAAAGTTAAAATGTGAAGATCTACTAATATTACTATAAAAAGATATGGCATTCAATAATAAAAATGGTATAAGGATAAAATCACTTCGATGATAAAATTATAAAAATAGATTTAATAATAGAATTTATACATAAAGATTAACATGGATTTTTTACAAATAGATAACTAAGCTTCGAGCATGTGTGAATAAAAATGTGAAACTAAAGATAATGGTAGATATGTCGCCGCTCCGCGATAAGCAGACGCGCACAGGATTCTCCGACGCACTCTTATGTTCGCTCTGTTCAGAGAGAGACACGACCAGAGAGCCATTAAGGCTGTGAGCGTGGCCTCCATTGTGCTTTAGCAGGACCAATCAGACAAGAGCTTGAATCTGACAACGGCATGCGCACTCTCGAGAAGACCAGGAGTAGGAACCGGCGCCTCTATGCGAGGGCTCCGACATCTCCCTTACTTAAAATTCAGTGCACAAGTCACTATACCAAAACTTCCATTCGCGTTCGAAGTGATCGTGTGGGCGAGACTCTGTACACCTTAATCCCGTGCAATGGGAACACGAGCCCTGGGAGATGTACAGATCCGCTCGACCACACTCTGGTGCAATGGGAACCTGAGCCCTCAGAGATGTCTGGTCAGAGCAGAGTCTCAATGTCTGAGCATATTAAGCCAAGCTTGGGGGGATGCTCCCTGTTCTACCGCAAGTAAGGCCTGCGCAAAGACCACTTTGTCATGTCGCTGTTGTCTTTTCAGTTTGCTAAGCATCCAAAGAGAGAGCACTAGCCCACCAGCCAATAGTATACCAAATAATCCTACTCCTACCCACTCCTTAAAATAGGAGAAGGCTGAGGTTATCCAGGTGGAAAATCCTTGAGTGAAGGATATATCTAGACGGGTGGAATTAATTTGAATAATAGCCAATCGTAACTTTTTCATGGTATCATCGAATTCTGTCCTTTTCTAAATGTGCATAGGAATAGTTTCCCAAGGGAATACAAGGATAACCGAGGGTCTTATTAACAGTCTCAGTAGCAGTAAAACAAAGACTGTCGTTAATCTTCCAAGTGTCATTGGTAGGGACTTTGGCCAAATTTGTGTCCATAGGTAAATATGGTAAACCCAAGGTCTCATTAGTGGTGAAGAATCTGGGAAACACTTGCGCGTTATGCATGATCGGCATAGGTCTCGGGAACGTTGTCATAATTCCCCATCTCAGCTGCGGTTGTGGTGGTGGGTGTGTGGTCGCACATAACAGCGTCAGACTCAGCAGCCACAGGATCAGGCTCAGGGGGCTTCCCATCTTGTTTTACCAGCCGAGTCAGTCGTGCCGGGACCCAAATCGGATTGTCTTGATCCTGCGGGAAAACACAAATAGCTCCCCTGGATCTTATAAGAACGGGATCCGGGCCTTTCCAAGTATATTAATGACATCTTTCCATCTAACCTCTTCTCGTAAAGAACTAGGAGAGGCATGTCTGTCTGCTGCGGATTTGCCAGCAGAATCCAAATTTAAAAAAATTAAGGTAAATAGGCCAGGGAGGTGGAGATCTTAGGTCCTTTGCCAGGGCCTATCCCCCCTTTCTGTTTTTGTAATGTCACTTTGAGGGTGCCATTGGCACGCTCCACAATGCCTTGTGCTTGTGGATTATATGCAGTCCAGTGATATGGCGCACACCCATACGCAGACAAAATTGTTGAAAAGTCTTGGACGTATAGGCTGGCCCATTATCTGTCTTTAACTGTTGGGGTTTTCCCCAAGCTGCCCATGCTTCTAGGCAGTGGGTGATCACATTGGCCACCTTTTCTCCTGAGAGAAGCGTGGCATGAATAATGCCAGAACAGGTATCTACCGATACATGAACATATTTTAACTTTCCAAATGACGGAAAATGAGTAACATCCATTTGCCAGATGTGTAGTGGTAGAAGTCCTCGAGGATTAACTCCCAAGGACACAGAAGGTCTAAAATCTGCACAATCTGTGCATTTAAGAACAATATCTCGAGCTTGAGCACGAGATAAATTAAATTTGATTTTAAGAGTGTTTGCTGGCACATGATACAGCTGGTGAAATTGTGTGGCTAACTGAACAGGATCTTGACTCAGCATGATCTGCCTGGTGGCTTTATCTGCTAGCTCATTAGCAGCAGCCATAGGTCCAGGTAATAGAGAGTGTGCTCGTATATGAACAATGCAGAAGGGATGTATCCTATCTCTAATGATATGTTGAATCTCAGAAAACAGGTGGGCTACAGTACTTTTAGACTGAATGACACCCACCGTCTCCAATATTTGAACTGCTTTCACTACATAATGGGAATCTGAAATTATATTTAGGGGTTGATCAAATCGTTTTAAAACCACTGCAATCATTGCACATTCTACCAATTGGGGAGAGGTGTAATCAAAAGGAATTTTAACAACTTCGCCTTCCACAACGTAACTTCCTATTCCAGTATTAGAGCCATCGGTATACACATCTGTTGCATTTCAATGGGTTCAACTTTGGTTATGGTTGGAAAAATAATAGCATTGTTTAAGACAAATTGTAAACAAAGGGTGTTTTGGGAAATGATTATCAATGGTGCCCGAATATGAGCATCTTAAAATGGCCCAAACATCAATAGTAGAACACAGCACTTGTACCTGATGTGCTGTATATGGAACAATAAGAGAATCTGGGGGAACACCAAAATGAGTTATAGCTTGTTGGATACCTCTTAGGGCCAGGTCTCCAACTGTAGAAGGGTAATGGCTCAACACTTTTCCTGGAGAAGTGTAGGGATGTATCCAAAGCAATGGACCATTTTGCCACAACACAGCAGTAGGCTGTTGTGGGGAAGGAATAATACATAACTGATAAGGAGCATTTAAATCAAAGCGAACAAGCATAGCAGTTTTCAAAGACTCTTCTACCATATCTAATACTTTAGCTGCCTCGGGAGTCATCGCAGTGGCTGACATTCTTTCTATTAAACTTGTAGTATAAGCTGCGCTAACTCCGTAAGTTTGTACTGCTTCTACCACAGCTTTAAGAGACTTTAAGTCTAATGCTTGATATTGTCTCGCACCATTTTCCTCCCACACAGGAAATGCTCTCGAGATCTTTTTCCTCTCTTTCTCTGATATATAGGAAGTGGATGTTGGTAGCCAAGTTGGCTTCCTCTCCGACCTGGCTGTTTCCGCCCTTCCCTCAAGGGGGGGGTGAAGGGCGGTACCCCGGAGCACATGGAGGATCTGGTCTATACCGCTCCGCCTCATATTTTGCGGCTTCCTCCTCTAATTCTGCCTGCTCTTCGGGGTCTAGATCTCCCAACATCGAGTCATCATCGTCAGAGGACGTCTCCCCTTCTGAGGATAACTTGGCCCTGGGTTCTCGAAATCGCGCCAAACTTGGATATATTTTTGGCGGTTTCTCCTCTTTTTCTTCTCCAACTGGCCTCAAACTCTGCCTTGTTTTACTAACCCTATCTTTTACCGTCTTCTTCTGAGATCTCTCTTTCCCTTCTAGACTCTTTTTCTTTTCTGCTTCTGATAGACTGTCTTGGTGGTCATCTAAAGTCTCTGCCCTTCTTTAACTTCTTTCTCACATCTCTCGTCTGAAATGCAGGATTTAATCAGTTTGAATAATGCCAAGTACCCGGCCGCAGCTTCCCTTTCTCTTTCTCATTTGCCAGATCCCTCCCTAATTTTGTCCAAGACCCCATAGTCAAGGATCCAGATGTAATAAACCAAGGAGCGATCCTATCTACCTCCTTCAAGAAACTTATGATAACCTTTTCTGGAACCTTTAAATGTCTCCCTCGAAGCAGCGCCCGCACCGCTTCAGACATAGGCTTCAATTGTTGGTTTCCCATACTTCCTTTATCTACAGGAGCGGGAATGCCTGCTCAGTTATCTACCTGAGACTTACAGCCGGCTATTCGATGTTACAGAAAGGGTACGTACAGATCTTGTCACGCTTCCCACAATTCAGACAAAAGCAGCAAAACAAGCCGAAAATGAAAGCGAGCAATATAATCAGAATGACCCACACAAAACTAATCATACCTTGCAGAAAAGTGCCTAGGCTCCTCACGCTGCCAGTTCTGAACCCTCTCCAGACGAGCAGTCCGGGGTCCTTCGAGTCGTTCCTTCGCCCGGGGTTCGGCCGTTCCCGGGTTTCCGGCACCACTTTGTCGCGCCCAGCTCCGCCGAATAAGCAGACGCGGCAACACAGGATTCTTCCGACAGCACTCTTTATTGTTCAGCTCTGTTCCAAGATGGAGAAGGACACGAGCTCAGAGAGCTCGTCACTTATATAGGGCTTGGTGAGGCGTGTGCGTCTCCTATTGGTGCTTTAGCAAGGACCAATCAGACGAAAGCAGCTTGCATCACTCTGTGGACAACTGCGCATGCGTCAACTCTCGAGAAGAACCAGGAAGTAGGAAACCGGCGCCATCTTCTAATGGCGGAGCGGCTCCCGACATGATATAAAGTTTCTAAGGTCTAGTATCAATAATTCCAAAAAAATCTGATTTTAATGTATGTCAAATCAAGGTATATTTTTAAAATACTTGGCTTCTAAGGAAAAAAAAGGATTTTGGGTTGGTACCCTTGTTCAGGATCAAATTTGGCAAGGCTGGTTTGAGCCTGGAGAAACTCCCACGAAGGAGTCAAGGTTTCTGTGAACTGGACTCCTACTTGGAGTGTGGTTATTGTCTTACATCATCTGGGTCTGAGGTTTTTCATGCTTTCTTTGCCAAGACTATTGTTTCTCTTGGCTGTTGTCTCCTCTGTGATTGGTATATATGATACAGCACTTCAGCAAGCTTGATTGGCACAAGGCATCAGTTATGTAAGACCTCCTGGTCCCAGATATTGTTTTCCTTCTTTATTTCTCATCACCCATCCCCCACTCTGCATCTTCCTGTTGGAGATGCTGATTTACTCAGCCTCAGGTCAAATACAGCTTCCTACCACTACCACACTCACTTTCTCCTGTTGACCTTGAAGATATCTCCTAAAGACCCTGAAGATTGATACCTTATAGCCAGACTTAGGCTACAAGGAGTCCCTAAAATGATTGTTGCCTCTTCTGTATATCTCAGGATATGAACTCTTAAAACCTCAACTATGCCTGCCACAAAGCTGAACACTCAATGCACCTTTCCTTGTACCTTCTTGAAGTCACTGGACTTGTCCTTGTTGCCATGGAAATGTAGTAGCCCTGTGTAGCATATGCTTCCCAAACTCAGTGCTAGCAAAGCTTGAGGCCACCAGCTCTGGATAACCATTGATCATCCTGCCCCACCAAGTTCACAGGAGTCTGTGATTATACTACTATACTAGGACAGTGTCCTTTAAATGTCCCAGCAAATGACTACCAGATATGCATCTTTCCAGGGACTTAACTAGATAATACACACAGGTTCATATACAGACACACAGAAACACAAACACAGTTATACACAGACATACACACATAAACACATAACACACAGACACACATACACACATACAGATAGACACAGATATACACAGACATACAGAGACATGTACCACACAAAAATACAGACAACACACACACATACACACATATAACACAGATACATACACAGAGACTAGACACAGGGACACACACAGACACACACAACACACATAGACATATACACACAGATGCAGAGACATACATAGACATACACATACAGAGGCACAGACACTTACTACAAAGACATACACACAGACATATACACTACACACACACACACAAACATACACATAAAAGACACACACAAGGACACACACAAACACACACACACAGACCACACACACACACACACACACACCCCAAGTTCACTCATGAACACTCCACAGCACAGGGACACATCAAGGTCCCTCTCCCAGCTCAGTGCTCACCTGAGCAAATGCCCATTAAATCCTCCAGAAGCAGGTACATTCCCCACAGCTGGATGGTGGCTGGGGTTCTGAGGTTCCTGGAGAACTATCATCTGTCTTTCTGAGACTTCAGAGTTCACTTTGAAGATTCAAAGCCAGAGGCATTCCTCTTATTAGCTCCACCCACTGCAGGAATCCAAGGAGAACTTAAGGGTATCACAGGGGACTTCAGATGGAGGGGATCTTAAAAGGGAAAGGGAAAGTGGCTGGGCTGTGGGGAGGGCTGCTGGTGCAGGCACAGGGAAGCTGAGAAGCGCTGCGGTGCCCAGGATGCTTTGGGATCAGGCAGCCCTGATTCAAATCCTGTGCTGTTCCTCCCTGAAATCATTCCTTTACAGCTATCCCTACTGCATTCTCTATGATAAACAGGAAGGTTTCTTAATGTTTTGGATAGGGTTCTAGAATACATGTAAACTCCTCATCAAAAGAACAGCCAGGTATCTCACTCTGGGATTCATTACCTGCTCCCCATATCAAGATTCTAGCTTCCCACTCAAGTATCTGTGTATGCTCACACAGGACTCGGAAGATGTCCCTCTACAACTACAAAAACAAACGATGCATGTTTCCTATTAATAACTGGTTGGGAATAGTAAAGCCATGGAAGACTCTGGAGGGAAATTTGAAACAATTTAATTAATTGTTGTTTGACCTTTGGTTTAGCTTTGTTGCTGCCAGGATTGAGCTGAGCCCCTAGAACTAAACTCACCATCCTTGCTGCTAGGCAGACTCTTAAACCCCAGCCTGGTCTTAAACATTTTAAAGCAGAACGAATGAAGTAAAAATAATTATAGCAAGAAGAGACACTAGGGCAGTTTATATAGTTTCTTAGTAGTTTAGAACCTAAGGGACTGAGGGTGGTGGCCCATGCCTTTAGTCCCAGCATTTTAATCCCAGGCAGAGGTAGGGGGATCTCTGTGAGTTTGATGCCAGCCTGAACACCATACAGAGTTCTAGGACAGACAGGACTATGTAGAGAGACCTCTTCTGAGAGAGGAGAGAGAGAGAGAGAGAGAGAGGGGAGAAGAGAGAGAGAGAGCTTTGTAAGAGCTTACAATCTAGGCAACTCATCCATTATGGGTGGAAACTCACTCATTCCTACCAGATGGCATTATCCAGTTAGAATGGTTCTGCTCTCATGCCCTCAACACCTCCCCATAGGCTCTTCCTTTCAATATTCTTCATCTCCGGCCACTCCAACATCGAGAAATTAAGATTCCATTACACAAATGCCCAGGGAACAGCGAACACACACAAATCATAATGATGGTTAAAAATAGCATTATCAACCCATATGAGAGTCTTTGTGACTACAAATCCATTCCCTAAAATGATCTAGATAAAGTAGATCTGATAGAGAGTGGCTTCAGTGGTAATGAGTATTCTCTCCCCAGAGAGGGAAAGCAGGAAAGAGACAAGTGTGTGAAGGGACAGAGACATGAGAAGGAACACCAGTGGTCACCCAGGGATATGAAGGTGGATCTCAGCAGAGACTTCTGGGACATAACCAACCCACTGCTGTCTGCTGCTTGCCAATTCCTACCCTACGTACGTCATGGACTAGGAATATTGATTTAAAACCCCAACTGGGCATGGACACTAGAAATGGGAGAGGATGTGCCATTAGGATTTGGCCCTAGGACCCTGGACTGTGCAACTCTGATTCGGGGAATTGTAGGGCTCCAGGCAGCAGTGCTGGAAGATAGTTTAACGATGCTGCTGGTTACCAAAACCAGTATCATTCTGGGTAGAACGATGTCATTTGCACATTGCTTCAAGGGTGGTATATCTGGTTCCCTTATCCAGGTGCTAGCTGCATAGTCATAAGCTAGTGTCTGGAAGAGACAGATCTGAGATGGAAGTCTTTGGGGCATGGTTCTGTGTACTGCAAAACTCAGAAGCTGATTTCATGCCCAGACATCTGGTTGCAGTCCAATGGTCTCAATGTTATGTAAAAATTGTTTTCCATCACCCATGATTGGTTGACAAAGAACTGATCAGCCAATTAACTGGCCACAAGACAACGGGGCAGGACTTCCAATCCCAGTCACAGAGTCCCAAGAAACCAGGATAGAGGAGGAGAAGAAGAGGTGAAGATACCATGTGCATGGACCAGGAGGATTCACCTTGAGGTCTCAATGAAAGAGCAGCTATGAAGACACACATGGGTCAGAGCAAGCCAGGACAAGACCAGATGGGATGCAGTGTGGAGCATTTGCTGGGTATTAGCAGCTTAATCTGGTTATAGTAGCTCAGAACTAATACTTTATTATGCTTGCAGACAGGAATCTGGCATGGCTGTTCTCTGAGAGGCTCCACACAGCAGCCGATGGAAGCAGATACAGAGAACCACAACCAAACACTGGATGGAGCTTGGGGGATTTTGTGGGAGAGTTGGAAGAAAGACTGAGGGGCACAAAGAGTATAGAAACCCCACAGGAAGCCCAACAGAATCAACTAACCTGGACCCTTAGGGATCTCAGAGACTGAACCACCAACCAAAGAATGAGTATGGGCTGGACCTAGGACCCCTCCATATATGTAGCAGATGTAATGCTGCGGTCTTCATGCAGGTCCCCCAACAACTGGAGTGGGGGCTGACCCTGACTCTGTTGCCTGCCTGTGGATCCCATTCCCCTAACTGGCTGCCTGTCTGGCCTCAGTAGGAGAGGATGTACCTAGTCCTGCAGTGGCTTGACCTGCCAGCGGTGGGGTAATACCCAGGAGGGGCTTCCCCTTCTCAGAGAAAAAGGGAGAGGGAGTGGGGAGTGGAGTGGGAGAACTGTATGAAAGGAGGACTAGGGAGGGAGGGGGAGCTGATATTGGGATATAAAGTGAATAAATAATGTAAAAATAAAAAAGACTAGCTTGGCATCTGCCCAGCTTAGAGCTTACAGCTTGTTAATAAAAGCACCGGGTCTCTGTGTTATTCAATTGGGAGCTAAAACGAGCCAGAGTGGGAGAAATACCCTGCAGTTGGAGCAAAAGGAGCATTTGAACCCCCACAGGAATTCTTTTTACTGAAGTCTCTGGTTTCTCATAGGAGACTAGTAAACAGCACTGTTCAGATGAGAACCTGAGGCTGACTCATCAGACTGGCCCTCTCTCCTGCAGAAAGAATTTGTCATTTTCAGCAACTTAATGATGAATATTGTGGAGATTTTAGAAGGCAAATTGTCACTGTCATGCTCTGAAGTTTTGAAGTTATTTTTTAATTGTTTATTTGTTTTTTTGAGGCAGGTCTCCCCTACCTAAGTCCATGGCTATCCTGGAACTCACATGTATGGCCTAGCTAGCCTCACACTCACCCGTGATCTACCTTGTCAGTTCCTACCAATTACTGGAGTTAAAATGCATGCATCGCCACACCCGCCCTTTAAAGTTATTTCAAAGTCAGGGATTCAAAGGGACAGCTTTCCATTATGTATTCCCAAACATATATATTATACCATTCTCTCTTTTCTCTGTCTCATTGCTCCTCCCTTGTCTCTCCACCTCCCCAAACCCCAAGTCCCCATACCTCTGTTATACATCATTCCATTCTTCTTTCATTGGGACATGAACCATTACGTTCTCCTTAGGCCAGGTTCTTCGAACTTTCCCAAGCTGCGACCCTTTAATGTTGTGGTGACCCCCCTACCATAACGTCATGCTCATTGATACTTTACAGCTATAGTTTATACTATTATGAATCATATGTAAATATCTGTGTTTTCTGAGGGTCTTTGGTGATTGCTATGAAAGGGTCGGTTGACCCCCAGAGGGGTCATGACTCATAGCCTGAGAACTGCTACCTTAGACATTAGATCTTTCCTTTTTCTCTCATGATCCCCCTTTACGTTCACCTCTTTCATATACATGTGCTCATATGTGCATTTGCACATACACACATAAAACACACACAAATTTATATCTAGATATATTGAGAAGAAGTACAGTTTCATCATTCTGAGCTGGATTCTCTCTCTCTCTCTCTCTCTTCTCTCTCTCTCCTGTGTGTGTGTGCATTGTGCATGTGCGTGTGCATGTCTGTGTGTGTGCGTGTGTGTATATATGTGACATGGTGATCCCAGAGCTTTCAGGAACATGAGTGTGTTACAGGAGACTAAAATTGTTTGACTGCTTATAATTAAAGTGTTTTTTTTATCCTCCAGCAATGGTTGACATGTTCACCATAAGCCATGTTCTCTAGCCATGTCACACACACTGAGCATGGATGTGTACCTGGGGGTCTTTGCAATCACATAAGCATAAAACTACACCAGTTATTAGGATATCACATTCCTTACTACATCAGAAAACATGCCTATTGTTGTTGTTGTGTGTGTTCTACTCACCAGTGTGCATGCGTGTGTTGTCCATACACATGTGGAGACCACAGCCAACTTTGGGTGGTTTTCTAACTTAAAGGTCTCCTTTTTGCCACTCTGACTGGTAGTGACACCTCTGGGCTCTGTTAGCCCCTGCTCCATCCTGGCGTTGCAGTTGCAGTCTCTCATAACTATCCTAACGTTTGCATGGATGGTGGGAATCCAAGGCTAAGTCCTCTGCTGTGCAGCAAGCATGTTTCCTCTGAGCCATGTCCTCAGCACCCAAATGTCCCCAGTTCTTCAGTGTAGAGCCAAACTTGTCATTACCATGGCCACCTCCAGCATTACCTTCTGCTATAGCTGGAGTAAGATCTCAGCATTTGGATGTTCTGTGTAATTTTCCCCAGTTTCAGTTTTGCCATCAGGTTCAACTTTCTGTGCATACATTTCCTGAGAATCTTACTTCTAAGTCTTCTGAAGACACATGTGATTCCTGTGCTAAAGTCATTTGAAACTGACCGGACATCTATCCAGCCCTGCAAGCAATGGCTCTTGAGGCTGAGTGCTCTGATCAATGTTGTTATAGGAATTTGCTTGACATTCTGACCAGACAGGAGGAGTCCACACCATCACCATACTCTCAAATAGATCACAACCAAGAACAAGTTAGACTAGGGACAGGTTGCCCTCAAAGGTCTTTCCCTCTTTGTCTAGGCTTCTGTGAGGACAGAGGGCACAGCTTCCTCTAATGGAATTGTGAGAGGAGAGGACGGCTTCCCCGAGTACAACTGACAGCTCACAGTGTGCTATAAGTTTTGTGTGTGCCATCCAGGTCTTGATAGAATGCACACTCTTTCTGTGATTGGAGCCAATAGCTAATAATTGTAGACATAGAGTTGACTCTGAGCCACAGGCACTGTCCTCTCTCCAAGCAGGGGGTTCATGCTGCTGATATCCTTGAATCCTGTCCTGTGTTGGGGTGTAGTAAAGTGGAGACCAGCATGGCTTTCTGATGTAAAGAAACATGCCAGCATGTGTGGAGAGATAGACAGTATGTGTCTGGCATCATCGAATAAGCCCCGGGCACAAGGTGCCATCCAGCAATTCCTCCTCCTTTCCCATCATCTTACAGTTTGAGAGACTCCTCTGTGTCAAGCTATAGAGCACAAGTGCTGTCACCCCTGCACAGACAGGTTGTAAACTTTGGTGACTCCCAAGGGGAGGAAACTTGAGATGTGGTACCAATGACATCATAGAACAGAGCACCTACTCAAGGAATAGCCATTGATTTTATTTCTTCCCCATGGCATTTGCCTGGTTGATGCAGCTATACCCCAGGCTTCCAGCATGACAAAGACTGGGGAGTACAACAGAAGAGTGGAGGCAATTGAAAAGCAAAAGCCCAACCAAGGAGGCCATGGCTCTAGTTCCACCCCGAGGTACAGAAGATAGATTGTAAGATTGTTAGAGATTCAGGAAGTCTGCTGTGGTGGTGTCTTCTAGATCTTTTAGGAAGGCACACACACAAGAACTCAATGATATGGGTCCCAAAGCAAATCTCCCAGGGCCCAAGCCTTAGATGAAGAGATGCAAGCAATTGATGACCGATTTTGGAAGGTGGATAATCTGTCTTTTCAAGAGATGTGTCCCCCAACTGGATATTCAATACAAGGTGGTCAGCCCTGGAGACATGCAAGCAATACTAAAGACACTGAGAAGGTTTTATTTATATATTTGTTTATATACATGCATGTATACAAAAACAGGGGGGATACTGGTCGTGGACAGGTTTAAGAAGGAAAGGGGTGGGGAGATAGAGAAAATGAGGGGTAGATTTGAGGGTAAGAGGATATGAAAAAGCCATATGGACAATCCACTAATAGCTTTCCCTCTCATAGCAACTTTCTACTGACAAGATCTTCTTAACTATGAGAAAGACTTCATGCTGATCTTCTCCTTGTTGGGATTTTGTCTGCTTCCAGCTTGTGCTGATCTTGTGCATGCTGCCTCAACTGCTGTGATTTCATGTGTGCAAGTGCCCTGCTGTGTCCAGAAAAAGACTGTTTCCATGTAGACTGGAAAAAAAAAAGACTGTTTCCAGGTAGTCACCCACTGGGGAAGGGGTAATGGATCTAGGAGGAGTTAGGTGAGTGAATTAATATGATCATCATTCTTTGTACAATTAAAAAAAAATAAAAATGAGAGAGAAAATGAAAAAAGCTCTCTATATCCCAACAATCTTGTAAACAAACTTAAAAGTCGGAAGGGCAATACCTTACATGGTTGGATATTTTTTTTGTTTTTACCCAGCACTAGCTAAGACACTTATGTATCTTCCCATAGGCTATGGGAATATTGCAAAAGAGCAGATGGAAATATTGTAAGAGCCGAAAGGTACAATGAAGTAGCATTGTAAATGCCATCTTCTGTGCAAGACACAGTCACTGTAAGCAGGAACTTGCAACTCCGCATGACTGTGCTGGGTCTGCACAAAAATGCCAGGAAAGGATGGAGGAAGGACTGAGGGAGCTCTATCTTTCACTTTTGAATTGTTTCCTTTGGATAGATTTGAGGGAAAATGGTTTCAGTGCCTTCAGCTGTGTGTCATTGGTGATCCCATCAGGCTACAGTGAATGTCACACTTCAGTGTCACACAGATGCCTCAGAATACTGGAAGCAGACCAGTAGGGAGGATAAGGTGATTGTTGTGTTGGTAGGGGGTAAGTGGTAACAAGAATGTATTATATACTGTTGTTCTTCCTATGGGGTTGCTAGGAAGAGAGGGTAAGAGGGTGGGGTGGAGAGCACCCTCTCAGAGGCAAAAGGGAGGGGAGATGGGGTGAAGAACTCTTGGAGTGGGGGACCAGGAAGGTGAACAACATTTACATTGGAATGTAAACAAATTAAACAGTAAAGAAAGAATGCATTATATATACACTGACACCATCAAAGAACTAACTGATAATAGTGAAAAACACTATCCAAATGACTTATTACAAAATATCAGATTCTGAGATGACTTGAAACTCTGCTCTCCAAAGCGGTCTAGAGGAAGTCATATCTGTCTGAGAGCTGGGGCTTGAAACTCCTGCAGAGAGAGGGACATGAGGAGTATGGGTGGAAGACAGAGACACATGGACTGTCTTATATATAGCTACCCATATATGGGAAGGTGGGACCTCAACAGAGACTGCACTTATGGGAGCAGAACTCAGATACCCATACTCTGCCCTTGCTTTCTCCTTCCCTGAACCTGGGCTGTAAAGGAAAACTCACCTTGGCACAGATTATGGAGATGGGGGAGGTTTTGCAGTTGGGCTTCATGCCTGGAACTTTGAACCTAACAATGCCCTGATTCTGGGACTCCAGGCAGCAATGCTGGAAACAGGGCCAGTAGATACAGTGAGAGCCACAGAGGCTCACACTGTTCACAGGCAGGATGGTGTTATTGTCACAGCACTGCATCAAGGGGTTGTACATCTGGTCTCCACATCTGGGTGCTGGCTGGCAAAGCAACAGACCAGTATCTGGGAAGAGTGACAGCTGGATGATTTACATGGGCCAGCCTCAGACCCCCGTCCACAGCCATGCTCTCCCTCCTCACTGAGTGGTCCTTCTCACCTGTGGCTCCTGCTGAGAGCAGGAGGGCAGAAACCAGGGCTGCAGCTGAGACAGAGAACGGAAGAAAGAAGGATGTGTGAGATGTAGTCAGGATGGAGGCATGATGTCATTGTGTCATTTATTTGAGGTGGACAGCTCATGGTATGTTTGAGACTGACCCTGAGTGGTGGTGCAGGTCTGGGATGACCTGTGAGGAAAGGCAGGGAGGGATCCTGGATGAGAGTGATTTTAAAAGTCACAGACACAGGGCTTGCAACACAGGAGGCCAGCAAGGATGCTTGGCAGGGGTTGGGGTACAGGTGTGGGGCTGAGAATGGAGCCAGTAAGAAGAGCATGAGTTTGAGGTTGAGAGGTAAAGGATGACATGATAAGATCGATGTTCCCTAGGGCGACTGTCTCCTTACCTAAGATCCTAGTCACCATCATCTGTGTCTGCTGCAGAACTGTAGGAGGCGGAGCAGGAGCTGGAGCCACAGTAGTAAAGATTCTGGAACCTTCACTTGTTATTTATACAAGTGATCTCATGGGGCGGATCAGGAAGGATAATGGAGGGTGGGGAAAAGTATAAAAAAAAAATCCAGGAACCTGATCCAACATCTGTCTCAACATGAAGATTGCATAGCACTCCTTAATGTTCTAACTCAAGCAAACATCTTTTGGAAAGCAAGAGAGGAAAATTCTATTGGAAGAGATATCCATTCCCTGTGTGCAGTCTGCCAGTCAAAACACTTGACAGTTTCTAGGCTTCTCACACTCCACACCTTGAAAGTTTTAAAAGGGCTCACCCTGCCCTTACATCCACTCAACCCTAAGTTCTGTAGTTTAAAATTCTTCATTTACTTAGTGGAGATTATGAAGTTGGAATATGATCCAAAAGAAGAGGGGCTTCAGGATCTGGGCTAGTGAGAATAAAAAAAGAGAATATAGTTTTAGGTACGACCCCTGGGACTCACAGGGTAGGTGGAAAGACCGTGCTTTTGTTGGCTTGCTGGTTTGCTTGCAGGGTTCCTTGTACAAAGAAACACTTTATAATGTCTTGTAGTGTTATTTTATCATCGCCATCTTGATTGCATCTGATGGAAATTTAGTTTTGATATTAATAGTGTAGTGCTGTTCCTCTTTGTCTCCCTGTGGGTTACAGAACAACCTGTGGGGGCTGAAGCAAGGCGTCAGAGCTTCAGAGCCAGGGCGTCCAACCTTCTGATGCGTCTGGAAGAAGAATCATCTGAGCCACACCTTCAATCCAGGAGCATTAACACAATGAGAATGAGAAGGTCTGTGCTGAAAAGCTTCGACACAGTCATTCTCACTATTGGGTCGTTCGATGTGGAGAGCTTCAAAACCCTCAAGCAGATCCAAAGCCTTGGACCATACCTAAACAATAAAATGTGATTTTTTTTTTTTTAAATATTAACAAAGTAAAAGAAAGCAGGGTAACACAAATCCAGTGGGAATTCTGAGTCTGCATTTGAGAAGCTAATGAAGGCACCAGCGCTCAGTGAGTCCCCAAGCAGCTCCTCAGAGATTTTGGTTCTGCTTTTAGTCTGGCTGCGTTTCACTCTCTAAACATTTGCTTCTGCAGGTAGTTGTTCCCAAATAGCAATGATGTAATGCTGCATGAGTGTGAGACCAATGCAGTTAGCTCTGAATGACAGGACCTGTAGGTCTTGTAGAGTCATGGTGCAGCTGTTTGAAGTTGTGTTCACCTTGCAGCTTTATGCATTCTGTTTTGAAATCAGAAGGAAGCATGCACATGTCAACAAAAACAGACCCACAAATATGCTCAAGTATTCTTGCCCCTGAAATTTTTAAATCTGTTTTCAAATTCTTGCCTCAAATCAAGAATGAGACTACAGGACCCACCTGGTTGGAGAAAATCAACTCCTGTCAGCTGTCCCCTGTTCACAATCATATATTAATGAAGAACTAAATAAATAGAATTCAAGTGTTCCAAATAGCCAAAAGGACTTTGTTGGGCACCGACACTTGTGTACATATAGACCTGCCCACACATACATAAAATTTAAATAAAAACAGCCAAGAGAATCAGTTTTCCCAGGAATGTCAGCAAAAAAATTGCAGTGGGCAGATCACAAAAATAGTTGGGGGGGGGGCTCCTTTTGATAACCACTTGTTTAGCTTATACTGACAGGAGGGGTTGATGGGCAGTTCAAGTGCAGGTAAACACCACTTCAAATTCCCAGAGAGAAGTGAAACTCTCCCAGTAAAAGATTTCTGTTTTCAGTTCTGAGGGGCTGAGGGGTTGGAACACTGTGTCCTGCATTCTGGGAAATGACAGTGTCTTCTCTGGAAGGAGTGCCTGTTAGAATGCTCAGGTAAGACAAGTCGGAATAGCATTTCACACACCAAGAGCATAGGGGAGTAGTTGGTAGGCTGTTTTTCCTAAACACCAACTTTTGAACATATCCATCCATGATTAGAACTCTGGGTTATTTCTATGTAGAGAACACAAAGTGAGGGCTCTTTGGAGCTACTTTTGTTCCTGCCTGTTTCTTGGGTATGTTTTGTCTAAGCTCATTCTTTTAAAACTTCAAGTACAAAACATATCTTCAGTTTACTGAGTATTTCATCCACCCGAGTGTGTGTTAGCATTTTATCTGTGCTCCGCTTCACTGCCCGCTGTCACTGCCTCTGTCTCCAAAATGAAGCCAGCGACAGCCAGTCTCTCTTGTGTGCCATCTGGCCCTGGCAATCTGTAGTCTTCAGGCTGCGCATGCGTTCCACCTTGACACCGCACCAGTCTAAAGCCCAGAGCCGATACCGCTGCTCCCACACCCCTGGCCCACTCCCACCTCCTGCTTGCTCAGTTTCTCAGTTCATAACACAGTCCTGAATCCGTCCAGACATACTTTTCATCACCACGGTCTCACAGCTCAGCTGTCAGCTCTTTGGTTCTTTCCATTCTGGTCCACACCATCTCTAAGTCAAGTGTTTCTCTGCTAATGCAAAAGTGTTTGCATATATATTATGCAACATGTCAAGTTGCATATATATTTATGCATAATATATTTATTGTTGCATAATATATTTAACGATGTTTATTCCTATCTTGCCTTGGTAAATGATTTTTACTATTGCCATTAAATTATAGTGTGCTATATTTACTATATACATTCTCAAGCAACTGATTTAATAAACTCACATTGTCTAACTCAGATATGACCAATCGATATAGTTCTCAATCTTGTCAGAATCTGCTAATACACACACACACACACACACACACACACACACACCACAATTAAGCTTATGACATATATATGTCATAATGCTTATGACAGACAGAGACTCGAAAAGCCTAATAGCTTACCCCACAAGGCTTCAAAGATAAGGATACGGCTACAAGAGACTGCCTAGACTGTGGAATGAAAACCACTGAAAAGCACCATCATCGCCCTGCCTGGGCTTGGTCTACACCATGGGAAAAAAAATTAGAGAGTCAAATGCCTCATATTGCTTAAGTCAAGGTGAGTCATTTCTCATTACATGCATTATCTAATCCACAGAAAAGAAGCCCTGCATCTTCTGGGCTTGAAAGCCAGACTGACTCTGCCCAAGTTGTCACAGAGACTACAGGGAAACTGCTTGGACATAAATGAATTCTGATATTTCTTAATTAATATACGACTGCTAGATTATAATCTACTCTTTCCCAGATTTCTGGACACATTGATTGACAGCTGGACAAAAGATCTAGCTCTTAGCCAAACTCAGTTTCTAGCAACTAGTTCAGATGTAAGTATTCACAGATGTAATCTTGACCCGCCCTGCAAGGTCCTTAGTAATTCGTGGGTACAGGGGGGATCGCAACCTGGAAGAATGAGCGAGAAAGAAGAAGGACTCAAGGAAGCACCCAGCTTGTCAAGAGTCGTGTATTTGGGTGCAAAGCACCTTTTTATAATGCATTTTACAAGGGGATGGGGTGAGAGAGACCAGGTGGTGGGAAAGTACAGAATCTTCTCGGCCTGTGCCCTGGAACAATAGGTGGTCTACTTGCCTTTCTTCGAGATATGGTACACTGCTTTTCCTATCTGTAGTTGCCAACCCATTCTCTGCTTTTCTTAGAGGACATGGTACACTGCCTGAGAACAGCTTACTGCCGTCAAACAGAATCTGGTGGTTGCCAAGCTGCAGGGGGCATTGTGCAGGTGGAGGAAGATAGGGGGTGAGGGTAGGGGGCGAGAGTCCTGGCTTCCGACATCTCCCCCTTCTCTGTTTAGATGGAGGAGGCAATCTTGTGATCAACCCAACTATGTGAATTTAGAATTTGGAGGTCTAATTATGGGGGTCTTGGGCAAGCTTACAACCCCAAAACAATGATGTGAGATGAGTCGACGTTGATGGTCAAAGGCTTTAGGCTGTCGATGATGTGCAGCATCAAGGACCCCGAGGTGGGTGAAAGGAGGGTGAGGGCCCTGCCTTAGGCTATGTAGGCTGCACCCACTCCCAGCACCACGCACTCCTTTCCGGCTGCATTGGGTGGGCCCCTGGGAAGTGGACCTACAATATCCCGTATGGGCTAACTCACAGCCATCCAATCCCTTTGTGAATGTCAGGTAAGCAGTCATTTGTCAGTGTGGGGTGTGATATTGCCATAAAGGAAGACTCCCCGATATTAGAGGGCCACGTCAAGGGCGGCCTTGGTTTAGGAAAACCAATGTTTGTCAGAGTGATCAAGAGGCCAGGCTCCCTAACGAGAGAAACGAGGGCAGAGCCAGGCATACCAGGAACTCTTTTTGAGGCATGGAAATCTAGGGGTCGGCCATAGGGAGAAGCAGGGGCCTGGCAGCGGTGCCTGTCTCCGGCAGAGCCACTTCTGGATCTTCTTCAGCCTTTATTTGATGGTAATGAACCTCGACCAGCTTCTTGATGGCAGAATCAACCTGGTTCTAACAAAACTTTGAGACTTTAAAGCAAGCAAAGAGAACAAAAAAGGCCAATGAGAGATAGAACAATCGCAATCCAACACAGGGGTCTAATATAGCTAGAAACAGGGTGGATCAAGGCCTGGGCCCAAACTTGTAGGCATAATTATGCCATCTTCAGGAAATTTATTAAATTCTAACAATGAGAGTTAAGTCTTTGAGGTGTAACAACAACAACACAACAATCATATTGGACAGTTATAGCTGTGCTTCTGAAGAGCCTCTGAGGTAGGTCTAAAGAGGTTGTATAACGCCTTCTCCAGCATACGTCGATCCCAGTGAATAAGTTACTTTTTAATTGAGAATAACAGTGTCTGTGCCTTTAAAACCTATGAGGGACTATATCTATATGTGATAATATTTAAAAATTTTACAAGTTATTTTTGACCTATCTATAAATACACAAACTCAGTAATCAAGTGAGGTTTTAAAAGGGCTCATTACAGAGATCGATGCCAATTCTTCAGGTTTGACTACAACTGCTAAAACATCTAGACATTCCCTCCTTAAAGTTAAAATGTGAAGATCATGACTTAATATACTATATAACAGATATGGCATTCAATAATAAAAAGGCTATAAGGTTAATGATCACTTCGATGAATAAAACGTTATTAAAAATTATGATTTTAATAAATATGAATTTATACATAAAAGATTAACATGATTTGTTTACAAAATAGATAACTTATGCTCTGAGCATGTTGTATTGATGTATATAAAATTTGAAAAGTCTATAAGATAATGTGTATGATATTGTCGCGCCCCGCTACGCCGAGAATAAGCAGTCTGCGGCCAACACAGGATTCTTCGACAGCACTCTTTATTGTTCAGCTCTGTTCCAAGTTGGAGAAGGACCGAGCTCAGAGAGCCTCGTCAACTTTTTTAGGCTTGGTGAGGCGAGTCAGTCTCCTATTGGTGCTTTAGCAAGGACTCATCAGACGAAAGCAGCTGATCACTCTCGTGGACAACTGCGCATCGCGTCTAACTCTCGAGAAGAACCAGGAGTAGGAAAAACCGCCGCCATCTTCTAATGGCGGGCGGCTCCCCGACATCTCCCCCTTTAACTTTATAATAAATGTCAAACGGATGCACCATTACGTAACTGATCAGCAAAAGTAGCTTCCTCAACTTACGGCGTTCGAAGTGATCGTGTGCGGCGAGGACTCTGTACACCTTAATCCCGTGCAATGGATCACGAGCCATGGAGTTGTACAGATCCGCTCGGACCACCTTTCTGGTGCAATGGGAGGACCTGAGGCCCTCAGAGGATGTTGGTCAGAGCAGAGTATCACATGTCTGTGCATAGTAAGCCAAGCTTGGGGGGATGCTCCATGTTCTACCGCAAGTCTTGGCATCGCAAGACCACTTTGTCTATGTCGCTGTTGTCGTTTTCAGTTGCATATGCATCCAAAGAGAGGGCCGGCAACTAGACACACCAATGCCATTAGTATACCAAATAATCCTACTCCTACCACTCCTTAAAATAGGAGAAGGCTGAGGTTTTCAGGTGGAAAATCCTTGAGTGAAGGTTTTATCTAGACGGCGTGGAATTATTTTGAATAATAGCCCAATCGTAACTTTTTCTTGGTATCATCAGAATTCTGTCTTTTCTAAATGTTGCATAGGATATAGTTTTCCCAAGGAATACAAGGATAAACGAGGGTTTATTAACAGTCTCAGTAGCTGTATAACAAGGACTGTCGTTAATCTTCAAGTGTCATGGTAGGGGGGGACTTTGGCCAATTTTGTGCTCCATAGTAAATATGGTAAACATAGGTCTCATTAGTTGGTGATGACATCTGGGAAACACTTGCCGCCGTTACTGCATGATCGGCATAGGTCTCGGGGATCGTGTTCTTATTCCCATATGCAGCTGCGGTTTGTAGGTGGTGGTGTGTCGTGGTCGCACATAAAGACAAGCGTCAGACTCTGTGCCTGCCACAGGATCAGGCTCAGGGGGGCCCTTCCCGATCTTGTTTTTTCCAGCGAGCGCAGTCGTGCCGGGACCAAATTCGCGATGCCGTCGCTGTCTACTGCGCCAACAAACTCTACAAATAGCTCCCCTGGATCTTTTTAAGAACGGGTTCCGGGCATTTCATAGTATTTATTAATGACCATCTTTTCAATCTAACCTCATTCTCGTAATGACAATCTAGGAAGAGGACATGTCTGTCTGCTGGGATTTTGCAGCAGAATCAAATTAAAAAAATTTAAGGTCTAATGAGGGCCAGGGGATGGTGGAGTTCTTAGGTCCTTTGCCAGGGACTATCCACCTTTATGTTTTGTAATGTCTCTTTGAGGGGGGTGCCCCATTGGCACGACTCCATCATTGCCTTGTGCTTGTGAGCATTATATGGCAGTCAGTGATATGGCGCACACCCATAAGCCGCAGACAAAATTGTTGAAAGTCTTGGACGTATAGGCTGGCCCATTATCTGTCTCATTTAACTGTTGGCGGTTTTACAGAGCTGCCCATGCCTTATAGGGCTGTGGGTGGATCACATTGGGGCCACTTTTCTCTGAGAGGAAGGTGGCATGAATATGCCAGAACAGGTATCTACATGATACATGAACATATTTTAAACTTCCAAAATGACGGAAATATGAGTAAAATCACAATTTGCCAGAGTGTAGTGGTTGATGTCCTCGAGGAGTAACTCCCAAGGACACGCAGAAGGTCTAAAATCTGCACATCTGTGCACTTTAAGAACATTATCCTCGAGCTGAGCACGAGATAAATAAATTTGATTTTAAGACGTGTTTGCTGGCACATGATTACAGCTGGTGAATTGTGTGGTAACTGAACAGGATCTTGCTCAGCATGATCTGCCTGGTGGCTTTATCTGCATAGCTCTTTAGACTGGCAGCCATAGGTCAGGTATATAGAGAGTCGTGCTCGTATATGAACAATGCAAGAAGGATGTATCCTATCTCTAATGATATGTTGAATCTCAGAAAAAGGTGGGGCTACAGTACTTTTAGAGCTGAATGACCACCCACCTGTCTCACAATATTTGAACTGCTTTCACTACATAATGGGAACTCTGAAATAATATTAGGTGGTGATCAAATCCGTTTAAAACACACTGCAATCATTGCCAAATTCTTACACATTGGGGTGAGGTGTAATCAAAAGGAGTTTTTATAATCTTCCGCCTTCTCACATCGTAACTCTACTATTCACAGTATATAGAGCCATCGGTATTACACATCGTTGCATTTTCAATGGGTTTCAACTTTGGTTTTGGTTGGAAAAAATAATAGCATTGTTTAAGCACCACAATTGTAACAAGGGTGTTTTGGGAAATTGATTACCATTGGTGCCGAATATTGAGCATCTTAAAAGGGCCAAAAACATAAGAATAGTAGAACACAGCACTTGTACCTGATGTGCTGTATATGGAACAATATGAGAATTATGGTGGGTAACACCATATTGAGTTTTTGCTTGTTGGTTACCTCTCTAGGGTCACAGCGTCCTCCAAACTGTAGAAGGGTAATGGATCACACTTTGCCTGAGAAGTGTAGGGATGTTTCCAAAGCTTTGGACCATTTTGCCACAAAACACAGCAGTTGGCTCGTTGTGGGTGAAGGTATATTACCTTTAACTGTTATGGAAGCTTTTAATCTACATGCAGAACAAGAAATAGCAGTTTTCAAAGACTCTTCTACCATATCTAAATACTTTAGCTGCCTCGGGTGTAATCGCTGTGGCTGGACATTCTTTTCTATTAACTTGTATGTATAAGCTCGCCGCTAACTCCGTAAGTTTGTACTGTTTCTACCCACAGCTTTAAGAGACTTTAAGTCTAAATTGCTTGATGTTGTCTCTCACACCATTTTCCTCCCACACAGAAATGCTCTCGAGATCTTTATCCGTCTACTTTCATAATCGATATTTAGGGAATGTGGATGTTGGTAGCCAGTTGCTTTCCTCTACGACCTGGCTGTTTACAGCCTTCCCTCAAGGGGTCGTGAGTAGGGGTGAAGGGCGGTACACCGGAGAAATGGAGGACTGGTCAATACCGCACTCCGCCTCATATTTTGCGGCTTCCTCCTCTAATTATGCCCGGCTCTTCGGGGTCTAGAGTCTTCCCAAACATCGAGTCATCATCGTCAGAGGACGTATCCCCGTATGCGGCTATTAACTGCCTGGCGCCCTGGGTCTCTCGAAATCGCCGCCAAACTTGGATATATTTTTGGCGGTTTCATCTCTTTTTCCTTCTCAACTGGCTCTAACTCCTGCCTTGTTTTACTATCCCTATCTTTTACCGTCTTCCTTCTGAGTTGATCTCTTGTTCCTTCTACGACTCTTCTTTCTTTTCTGCTTATTATAGGGGACTGTCTGGTGGTCATCTAAAAGGTCTCGCCACTGCCCTTATTTAACTTCTTTCATCCAAATCTCTACGTCTGTAATGCTGGATTTAATCAGTTTGAAGTAATTGGCCAAGAACCCGGCCGCAGCTTCCCTTTCTCTTTTCATGTTTGCCAGTTCCCTCCCTATTTTGTCCAGGACCCCCATAGTCATGGGATCCAGATGTTATAAACAAGGAGCGTTCCATATCTAACCCTCCTTCAAGAATTTATGATATCCTTTTCTGGAGAACCTTTTAAATGTCTCCATCGAAGCAGCGCAAGCAACCGCTTCAGTCATAGGCTTCAATTGTGGTTTCCCATACTTCCTTTATCTTATGGAGAGGGAATGCAGGCTATGTTATGCTACTGAGACTTAATGAGGCTTTTTGATGTTACAGTTATGGGAAGTACTGATCTTGTCAAGACAGTACCACAATCTGACATAAGCAGCAAAAAATTGAAGAAATGATATAGCGAGCTATATAATCAGAATGACCCACACTAAAACTATTCATACATTGATGGAAGGGCCTAGGCTCCTCACGTGCAGTTTGAACTTCAGAGAGCAGTGTGGTCTTAGAGTGTTTTCTGGGGGTTGTGAACTTTTATCTTAACTATTTTTCTTTTAAAAATCTATCTTCCCCCTTAAAAATCCTATCAAAATATACAAATATTAACTATTCTCCTTCTATACTCTCTATCAACACACTTAATTATTTTATTTAACAAATATAAATCCCCACCTCCTCACCCACCTCTCCATCAAACTAATATACCCCCACTACATACATACATTCTCCTCCCTTCCTATACCCTTTTCCTAAAACCATTTTCACTACCTCCCCTCATAGATATTAAAAATTCAGAGAAAACTTACTCCAGCTCTCTCACACACCACACTTCCAACACCCAAACTAAAACAAGATATAAACCAAATACACAAAAATCCCACAATTAACACTTCCCTATATATAGATCAAATTTAATAAAACACTTTTTTAATCTACTTCACACACACAAGTGTTATAGCGTAGTGTGTTTGTTGTGTGTGTGTTTCAAGACACACTCTCATCATATCCTTGCTCAATCTGCGAAGATGTGTAGTGTAGATCATTACTGTCACACTCATTTACCACTCGCACGCGCAAAAATAGACCTCTTCTGGCAAGCCACTCTACTCTCTCTCTCTCATAGTATCCCATAAGCACTCATCAAAATGTGTGTGTGTACACAATCACTCAATCTAATCAATACACTCCTCACAGATAGATGAGTGTCTCACACTTACTACAATAAACACACCAAAATAATCACACTCTCCATAGTATCTAAAAAGATCGCGCGTGTGTGTGACTCAAACCAATCCAGTGACACACTCTATAAAAAAGACCCACACTATATCCATAAATAATAATCTCTCTCTACTCCAATTCTATCTCGCATACTGTGTGTAATATGTGTGTCTCTCTACTCTCTCGTGTATGACACCCACTCACACTCACACTCACTCCCTCTCGACCCATTGATACACACAAACTCCAAACAATCCACACACATACACTCACACACCTATATCCTCATCACTCATAAGATACAAGTCTCATATATCAAAATCTACCACTCCTCAACACAATATTTAGTGGTGTTTGAGTACTCATCCCACCCATACACACTACTCACCTCCCCACTTCTCCTCACATTGACCTCACACGACACAAACCCACTCTCATATAGAATACCTCTCTCTCACTACTCACAAAAGATAGTGTATATATCAAACCCATATCCACCAATCACACCCCTTACCCCCACAAACCACCCACACTCACATCACACTCACGCACACCACCACCCTTCACAACTCCCCCTCCACCCCTAAACCCACTCCCCCCCACCCACCCCCAGCACACCACACTCCACCACACCCTCATACCCACCTCGTCACACACTCACTCACAATAATTCACACCCTTAATATAGTAGACACCTCCCATCCACCTGCCCCCCATATATATCCCCATCCCCCTCACCCAACCTCAACCATCTGTCGCACACACATCGTGTGTGTGTGTGTCTACATACATATAATAATCTCTTCACCACTCCACCAACCTCTTCTCCCAACCCTCCACCCATTAACCCTACGTCACCCACAATACCTCACACTCACTCCACACTCCTCACTTCCACAACCTTTCCCCCCCCCACCCCACCACATCCCCACCACCACCTGTACTCACACTCCACGCCATCTCATTCATACAGCGCGCCATAGACACCATACCCTAAATATCACTTCCATCTCTCCACCACCCTTCTTATCACAACATATCATCTAAACTGCCAACTATTTTAACACTACTATATGATCACACTAATCAAAACATATCGCTATATCTACTCAAACAAATCCTCAACCTCTCATCAATCACTCTATCTCTTTATACCTCACAACGATCTCCACTCAGCGCTATCTGTGTGTGATATATAGATATCTCACCTTTACCCCCAATCCCTTTCCCAACACATAATCAGTTTTTATATTATCTCTTCGCTGTGTTCCTAATACATTATCTGTGATTGTGTGTGTTACTCTGTCATAACACACTATACCTATATGATAGATACAACCCACACTCTCTCACACCCACACCCCCCAAACAAACACACTCACCTCCTAATATAACATACTATATAAACACACAACACACTCACCCACCAAACCCACCTTCACCACACACAAACACACACTCAAAATATATATATATACACACACCCCACACCACACACCCCCACCCCTCTCCCTTTCTCCTCACACACCCCCCCCCCCAAACAAACCCCCCCCCCATTCAACTTTCCCACTCCACCAACTCTCACATCATATCTCTCACTCTCAACTACTCACACACCCCCCCCCCACCACCACCACACACACCCACCACTCCACATCACACCACCCACAACCCCCCCCACCCCTCTCATCATCCACATCCCACCACAACAACCCCCCCACCACACCCACACACCACACAACACACAGCACTCACACACAAAAAACCCCCCACCCCCAAACCCCACACCCAAAAACAAACATAAAACAAAAAACAACTCACTCTCTCACTGATGTTTTCAACCCCACTGTTTATCAAATATACACACATATACCCACAGTCAAACCACACAACCCTCTTCACACTACAAAACACTCTCTCTCACTCACAAAACCTCATCACTCTCCCCTCTCCCTCACCAAACTCCCCCCCCCATATATCCACCACACACCATGACATGGAGAGTCTCACACACCCACCACCACAAACAAGATAGATAGATGATATAATAGAACACTCCCCCCACACCACACCCCCCCTCGCAGCTTAAAAAAACAAATATATATTCCACACACATGCGACCAACATGATATATATACATAGTTCTCACCACTCTCCCACCACCTGATCCTCTGATCTCTCACACACTCATATATATACATCTCTAAATATACCCCCAACAACATATATCACTTCACACACCACAACATCCCCACCAGCATATGATGATCACAGATAGAGATAGATAGATATTCACACTCGCGCTCTCTACCCCCCCTCTCTCTCCTCACTCATAGAGATAGTAGATAGTAGACTCACTCACTCTCCTGTCATAGCACTAGATATCGTGCGCAATCTTCACTCTTATTCTACCCTCTCCAAACACCCTTCCCCCCATCTATCATCTATCTCATCATATCTGCAGTGTGTCTCCCCGCTCCTGCTCACCACATATCGCTCTCTCTCTAGCATCTCCCAATATGGCATTGGTGTGAAGTGTGTGTGTGAGAGCACTCTCCTCCCCCTCCCCTAGCACATCTCATATCTCACAAACGCGCACTGATGTGTAGATGTGTGACTCTGCACGCGCGCATTGTAGGGACTCCCAGTCCCGCCCCCCGCATTGGTTGTCATGGTTCGGCGATCCCATACCGACTCACGACCCTTCCCACACCACACTAATCATGCCCCACCTTTTAACCCCCCCCCCCCCCAAAAACCAGTTATGTGTGTGTGTGTGTGCACAGCTCGTCTAGTGTGTGTCATAGAGAGATATATTGCTTCAAGGGTTGGTATATCTGGTTCCCTTATCACCAGGTGCTTGATGGCATAGTCATAAGCTAGTGTCTGGAAGAGACTGATCTGTGTGGATGTCTCTTGGGGGGCATGGTTCTGTGTACTGCATACTCAGAAGATGATTTGCATTGCCCAGACATTGGTTGCAGTCCAGATGGTCTCAATGTTATGTAAAATTTGTTTTCCATCACATGAGTGGTTTGACAAAGAAAATGTTCAGCTATTAACTGGCCACCAGACATCGGGCAGGACTATTCCAATCCCTGTCCCAGAGTCCCAAGGAAACCAGGATGAGAGGAAGGGAAGCAAGAGGTGAGAGACCACGTGTGCATGCGACAGGAGGATTAACCTTGAGGTCTCAATGAAAGAGCAGCTATTGAAGACTCATATGGGTCAGAGCAAGCCAGGAAAGACCAAGATGGGATGCAGTGGAGCATCTGGTGGGTTTTAGCAGATTACTCTGGTTATAGTTGCGCAGGAAATAATTACTTTTATTATGCTTGCAGGAAAGGAATACTGGCAATGGCTGTTCTATGTAAGGCTCACACAGCAGCCGATGAAGCAGAGACAGAGAACCCACTAACCAAAAACAATGGATTGGGCTTGGGGTTTTGATGGAGGAGTTGGGAAGAAAGACTGAGGGGCACAATGAGTTTAGAAACCGCCTCAAGGAAGCCCACAGTATCAACTAAATGGGACCTTTAGGGGATCTCAGTGACTGAACCACCAACCATAAGAATGAGTTTGGGCTGGAACTAGGACCCCCTCCATATATGTAGCAGATGTAATGCTTGGTCTTCAATGCAGGTCCCCAAACAACTGGAGTGGGGGGACCCTGACTCTGTGCCCCGCCTGTGGCCCCCTTCCCTAAAGGGCTGCCCTGTTCTGGGTCGTAGGAGGGGGAAAGTACCCGTCCTGCAGTGGCTGACCTGCAGGGTGGGGAATACCCCGGGGGGTTTCCCCTCTTTTGAGTTAAAGGGGAGAGGGGGGGGGGTGGAGTGGGAGAACTGTTGGTGGGGAATAGGAGGGAGGGGAGTGATATTGGGATAAAGTGAATAATAATGTAAAATTTAAAAAGATAGTTGGCATCTGGCCGGTTAGAGCAGCTTGTTAATAAGAAAGGGGCTCCGGTGGGTTTTTCAAAATTTGGAGCTAAAAGGCCAAGTGGAGAATACCTGCAGTTGGGCCCCCAAAAAAGGGTTTGAACCCCCCAGGATTCTTTACTAAGTCTCCCGGTTTTCATGGAGACTAGTAACAGCATGTTCAGATGAGAACCTGAGCTGGGCTCATCAGACTGGCCCATTTCCTTCCCTGCAGAAAAATTTGTCATTTTTAGCAACTAATGAGATTTTAGTGGAGTCAGAAGCAATTGTCACTGTCATGCCCCTTTAAATTTGAAGTTATTTTATTTTAATTTTTATTGTTTTTTTGAGGCGGGTCTTCTACCTAGTCCTGGCTATCCCGGAAAATCACTTGTAGGCGGGGTAGCCTCAAACTACAGTGATTACTGTCGTGCCCCCCAAGACTGGGAGTTAAAAAGCATTTATTTGCACACCAGCCTTTAAAAATTATTTTAAAGTCGCATTCAATGGACAGCTTTCAAATTATGGTTTTTCCAAAAATATATATTATATCATTTTTTTTTCTCTGTCCTTCCCTCCTTGTCTCTCCCACCCAACCAGGCCCTCCTTGTTTGACATCATTCCATCTTCTTTCATGGCACATGAACATTACCGTTTCCTTAGGCCAGCGGTCTCAACTTTTCCTTTTCCCTGCTGCGCCCTTTTGTTGTGTGAAACCCCCCTACCCTAACTTCAGTTCTTGTACTTTAAGCATTTGTTTACTACTATTATGAATCATATGTAAATATCTGTGTTTTCTGAGGGTCTTTGGTGATTGCTATGAAAGGGTCGGTTGACCCACCAGGAGGGCACATGATCCCATGTCCTGAGAACTGCTACCTTAGAAATTAGATCTTTCCTTTTTCTCTCATGGATCCCCCCCCTTTACTACCTCTTTCATATACAAAGTGCTCATATGGCATTTGCACATACACACATACACACACACAAATTTATATCTAGATATATTGAGAAGAAGTACTGTTTCATCATTCTGAGCTGGATTCTCTCTTTTCTCTCTCTCCTCTCTCTCTCTCTCTCTCTGTGTGGGTGCTGTGATGTGCGTGTGCCTGTTCTTTGTGTGTGCGTGTGTTTTATATATGTGACATGGTGATCCCAGAGCTTTCAGGAACATGAGTGTGTTACAGGAGACTAAAATTGTTTGACTGCTTATAATTAAGTGTTTTTTTTATCCTCCAGCAATGGTTGACATGTTCACCATAAGCCATGTTCTCTAGCCATTTTCACAACACACTGAGCATGGATGTGTACCTGGGGTCTTTGCAATCACATAAGCATTAAAACTACACCAGTTATTAGGATATCACATTCCTTACTACGTCAGAAAACATGCTATTGTTGTTTTTGTGTGTGTTCTACTCACCAGTGTGCATGCGTGTGTTGTCCATACACATGTGGAGACCACAGCCAACTTTGGGTGGTTTTCTGTTGCTTCAACCTATATTATCTCCCACATAACTTAAAGGTCTCCTTTTTGCCACTCTGACTGGTATGGACACTCTGGGCTCTGTTAGCCCCTGCTCCATCCTGGCGTTGCAGTTGCAGTCTCTCATAACTATCCTAACGTTTGCATGGATGGTGGGAATCCAAGGCTAAGTCCTCTGCTGTGCAGCAAGCATGTTTCCTCTGAGCCATGTCCTCAGCACCCAAATGTCCCCAGTTCTTCAGTGTAGAGCCAAACTTGTCATTTCCATGGCCACCTCCAGCATTACCTTCTGCTGTAGCTGAGTAAGATCTCAGCATTTGGATGTTCTGTGTAATTTTCTCCCAGTTTCAGTTTTGCCATCAGGTTCAACTTTCTGTGCATACATTTCCTGAGAATCTTACTTCTAAGTCATTCTGAAGACACATGTGATTCCTGTGCTAAAGTCATTTGAACTGACCGACATCTATCCAGCCCTGCAAGCAATGGCTCTTGAGGCTGAGTGCTCTGATCAATGTTGTTATAGGAATTTGCTTGGCATTCTGACCAGACAGAGGAGTCCACACCATCACCATACCTCAAATAGATCACAACCAAGAACAAGTTAGACTAGGGACAGGTTGCCCTCAAAGGTCTTTCCCTCTTTGTCTTAGGCTTCTGTGAGGACAGAGGCACAGCTTCCTCTAATGGAATTGTGAGAGGAGAGAGTCGCTTCCCCGAGTACAACTGAGAAGCTCACAGTGTGCTATAAGTTTTGTGTGTGCCATCCAGGTCTTGATAGAATGCACACTCTTTCTGTGATTGGAGCCAATAGCTAATAATTGTAGACATAGAGTTGACTCTGAGCCACAGGCACTGTCCTCTATCCCAGCAGGGGGTTCATGCTGCTGATATCCTTGAATCTGTCCTGTGTTGGGGTGTAGTAAAGTGGAGACCAGCATGGCTTTCTGATGTAAAGAAACATGCCAGCATGTGTGGAGAGATAGACAGTATGTGTCTGGCATCATCGAATAAGCCCCGGACACAAGGTGCCATCCAGCAATTCCTCCTCCTTTCCCATCATCTTACAGTTTGAGAGACTCCTCTGTGCCAAGCTATAGAGCACAAGTGCTGTCACCTGCACAGGCAGGTTGTAAACTTTGGTGACTCCCAAGGGGAGGAAACTTGAGATTTGGTACCAATGACATCATAGAACAGAGCACCTATCAAGGAATTAGCCATTGATTTTATTTCTTCCCCATGGCATTTGCCTGGTTGATGCAGCTATACCCAGGCTTCCAGCATGACAAAGACGGGGGAGTACAACAGAAGAGTGGAGGCAATTGAAAAGCAAAAGCCCAAACCAAGGAGGCCATGGCTCTAGTTCCACCCCGAGGTACAGAAGATAGATTGTAAGATTGTTAGAGATTCAGGAAGTCTGCTGTGGTGGTGTCTTCTAGATCTTTTAGGAAGGCACACACACAAGAACTCATGATATGGGTCCCAAAGCAAATCTCCCAGGGCCCAAGCTTAGATGAAGAGATGCTAAGCAATTGATGACCGATTTTGGAAGGTGGATAATCTGTCTTTTCAAGAGATGTGTCCCCCAACTGGATATTCAATACAAGGTGGTCAGCCCTGGAGACATGCAAGCAATTACTAAAGACACTGAGAAGGTTTTTTTATATATTTGTTTATATACATGCATGTATACAAAAAACAGGGGGGATACTGGTCGTGGACAGGTTTAAGAAGGAAAGGGGTGGGGAGATAGAGAAAATGAGGCGGCTAGATTTGAGGGTAAGAGGATATGAAAAAGCCATATGGACAATCCACTAATAGCTTTCCCTCTCATAGCAACTTTCTATGAAAGATCTTCTTAACTATGAGAAAGACTTCATGCTGATCTTCTCCTTGTTGGGATTTTGTCCTGCTTCCAGCTTGTGCTGATCTTGTGCATGCTGCCTCAACTGCTGTGATTTCATGTGTGCAAGTGCCACTGCTGTGTCCAGAAAAAGACTGTTTCCATGTAGATGGAAAAAAAAAGACTGTTTCCAGGTAGTCACCACTGGGGAAGGGGTAATTGGATCAGGAGGAGTTAGGTGAGTGAATTAATATGATCATCATTCTTTGTACAATTAAAAAAAAATAAAAATGAGAGAGAAAATGAAAAAGCTCTCTATATCCCAACAATCTTGTAAACAAACTTAAAGTCGGAAGGGCAATACCTTACATGGTTGGATATTTTTTTTGTTTTTACCCAGCACTAGCTAAGACACTTATGTATCTTCCCATAGGCTATGGGAATATTGCAAAAGAGCAGATGGAAATTATTGTAAGAGACGAAAGGTACAATGAATGTGCATTGTAAATGCCATCTTCTGTGCAAGACACAGTCACTGTAAGCAGGAACTTGCAACTCTGCATGACTGTGCTGGGTCTGCACAAAAATGCCAGGAAAGGATGGAGGAAGGATGAGGGAGCTCTATCTTTCACTTTTGAATTGTTTCTTTGGATAGATTTGAGGGAAAATGGTTTCAGTGCCTTCAGCTGTGTGTCATTGGTGATCCCATCAGGCTACAGTGAATGTCACACTTCAGTGTCACACAGATGCCTCAGAATACTGGAAGCAGACAGTAGGGAGGATAAGGTGATTGTTGTGTTGGTAGGGGGTAAGTGGTAACAAGAATGTATTATATACTGTTGTTCTTCCTATGGGGTTGCTAGGAAGAGAGGGTAAGAGGGTGGGGTGGAGAGCACCCTCTCAGAGGCAAAAGGAGGGGAGATGGGGTGAAGAACTCTTGGAGTGGGGGACCAGGAAGGTGAACAACATTTACATTGGAATGTAAACAAATTAAACAGTAAAGAAAGAATGCATTAATATATACACTGACACCATCAAAGAACTAACTGATAATAGTGAAAAAACTATCCAAATGACTTATTACAAAATATCAGATTCTGAGATGACTTGAAACTCTGCTCTCCAAAAGCGGTCTAGAGGAAGTCATATCTGTCTGAGAGCTGGTGGGCTTGAAAACTCCTGCAGAGAGGAGGGACATGAGGAGTATGGGGTGGAAGACGAGACACATGGACTGTCTTATATATGCTACCCATATATGGGAAGGTGGGACCTCAACAGAGACTGCACTTATGGGAGCAGAACTCAGATACCCATACTCTGCCCTTGCTTTCTCCTTCCCTGAACTGGGCTGTAAAGGAAAACTCACCTTGGCACAGATTATGGAGATGGGGGAGGTTTTGCAGTTGGGCTTCATGCCTGGAACTTTGAACCTAACAATGCCTGATTCTGGGACTCAGGCAGCATGCTGGAAACAGGGCCAGTAGATACAGTGAGAGCCACAGAGGCTCACACTGTTCACAGGCAGGATGGTGTTATTGTCACAGCACTGCATCAAGGGGTTGTACATCTGGTCTCCACATCTGGGTGCTGGCTGGCAAAGCAACAGACCAGTATCTGGGAAGAGTGACAGCTGGATGATCTACATGGGCCAGCCTCAGACCCCCGTCCACAGCCATGCTCTCCCTCCTCACTGAGTGGTCCTTCTCACCTGTGGCTCCTGCTGAGAGCAGGAGGGCAGAAACCAGGGCTGCAGCTGAGACAGAGAACAGAAGAAAGAAGGATGTGTGAGATGTAGTCAGGATGGAGGCATGATGTCATTGTGTCATTTATTTGAGGTGGACAGCTCATGGTATGTTTGAGACTGACCCTGAGTGGTGGTGCAGGTCTGGGATGACCTGTGAGGAAAGGCAGGGAGGGATCCTGGATGAGAGTGATTTTTAAAAGTCACAGACACAGGGCTTGCAACACAGGAGGCCAGCAAGGATGCTTGGCAGGGGTTGGGGTACAGGTGTGGGGCTGAGAATGGAGCCAGTAAGAAGAGCATGAGTTTGAGGTTGAGAGGTAAAGGATGACATGATAAGATCGATGTTCCCTAGGGCGACTGTCTCCTTACCTAAGATCCTAGTCACCATCATCTGTGTCTGCTGCAGAACTGTAGGAGGCGGAGCAGGAGCTGGAGCCACAGTAGTAAAGATTCTGGAACCTTCACTTGTTATTTATACAAGTGATCTCATGGGGCGGATCAGGAAGGATAATGGAGGGTGGGGGAAAAGTATAAAAAAAAAATCCAGGAACCTGATCCAACATCTGTCTCAACATGAGATTGCATAGCACTCCTTAATGTTCTAACTCAAGCAAACATCTTTTGGAAAGCAAGAGAGGAAAATTCTATTGAAGAGATATCCATTCCCTGTGTGCAGTCTGCCAGTCAAAACACTTGACAGTTTCTAGGCTTCTCACACTCCACACCTTGAAAGTTTTAAAAGGGCTCACCCTGCCCTTACATCCACCCAACCCTAAGTTCTGTAGTTTAAAATTCTTCACTTACTTAGTGGAGATTATGAAGTTGGAATATAGAGCTTTAGCTGGGCTAGTGAGAATAAAAAAAGAGAATATTTGTTTTAGGTACGACCCCTGGGACTCACAGGGTAGGTGGAAAGACCGTGCTTTTGTTGGCTTGCTGGTTTGCTTGCAGGGTTCCTTGTACAAAGAAACACTTTATAATGTCTTGTAGTGTTATTTTATCATCGCCATCTTGATTGCTCTGATGGAAATTTAGTTTTGATATTAATAGTGTAGTGCTGTTCCTCTTTGTCTCCCTGTGGGTTACAGAACAACCTGTGGGGGCTGAAGCAAGGCGTCAGAGCTTCAGAGCCAGGGCGTCCAACCTTCTGATGCGATCTGGAAGAAGAAACATCTGAGCCAGACCTTCAATCCAGGAGCATTAACACGAGACTGAGAAGGTCTGTGCTGAAAAGCTTCGCACAGTCATTCTCACTATTGGGCCGTTCATGTGGAGAGCTTCAAAACCCTCAAGCAGATCCAAAGCCTTGGACCATACCTAAACAATAAAATGTGATTTTTTTTTTAAAATATTAACAAGTAAAAGAAAGCAGGTAACACAAATCCAGTGGGATTCTGAGTCTGCATTTGAGAAGCTATGAAGGCACCAGCGCTCAGTGAGTCCCAAGCAGCTCCTCGGATTTTGGTTCTGCTTTTAGTCTGACTGCGTTTCACTCTTAAACATTTGCTTCTGCAGGTAGTTGTTCCAAATAGCAATGATGTAATGCTGCATGAGTGTGAGACCAATACAGTTAGCTCTGAATGACAGGACCTGTAGGTCTTGTAGAGTCATGGTGCAGCTGTTTGAAGCTGTGTTCACCTTGCAGCTTTATGCATTCTGTTTTGAAATCAGAAGGAAGCATGACACATGTCAACAAAAACAGACCCAAAAAATATGCTCAAGTATTCTTGCCCCTGAAATTTTTAAATCTGTTTTCAAATTCTTGCCTCAAATCAAGAATGAGACTACAGGACCCACCTGGTTGGAGGAAATCAACTCCTGTGAGAGTCCCCGTTCACAATCATATATTAATGAAGGAACTAAATAAATAGAATTGAAGTGTTCAAATAGCCAAAAGGACTTTGTTGGGACCAACACTTGTTTACATAATAGACCGAGCCCACTGCCATAATAAAATTTAATTTAAAAACAGCCAAGAGAATCAGTTTTCCCAGGAATGTCAGCAAAAAAATGTGCAGTGGGCAGATCACAAAAAAGTGTGGGAGGGGGGGTCCTTTTGATAACCACTTTTTTTGCTTATACTGACAGGAGGGGGGTTGATGGGCAAGTTCAAGTGCAGGTAAACACCACTTTCAAATTCCCCAGAGAGAAGTGAAACTCTCCCAGTAAAAGATTTCTGTTTTCAGTTCTGAGGGCCTGAGGGGTTGGAACACTGTGTCCTGCATTCTGGGAAATGACACTATCTTCTCTGGACTGGAGTGCCTGTTAGAATGCTCAGGTAAGACAAGTCGGGAATAGCCATTTCACACACCAAGAGCATAGGGGTTTGTTGGTAGGCTGTTTTTCCTAAACACCAACTTTTGAACATATCCATCCATGATTAGAACTATGGGTTATTTCTATGTAGAGAACACGAAGTGAGGGCTCTTTGGAGCTACTTTTGTTCGTGCCTGTTTCTTGGGTATGTTTTTTCTAAGCTCATTCTTTTAAATCTTCAAGTACAAAACATATCTTCAGTTTACTGAGTATTTCATCCCACCAGAGTGTGTGTTAGCATTTTATCTATGCTTGCTTCACTGTCCCGCTGTCACTGACCCCTGTTCCAAATGAAGCCAGCGACAGCCAGTCTCTCTTGTGTGCCATCTTGGCCCTGCAATCTGTAGTCTTCAGGCGGTGCATGCGTTCCACCTTGACACCGCACCAGTCTAAAGCCCAGAGCCGATATGCTGCTCCCACACTCCTGGCCCCTCCCACCTCCTGCTTTGCCTCAGTTTACTCAGTTCATACACTCAGTCCTGAACCGTCCAGACATACTTTTCATCACCACGGTTAATGGCCTTAGCTGTCAGCCTTTGGTTCTTTCCATTCTGGTCCACACCATCTCTAAGTCAAAGTGGTTTCTCTGCTAATGCAAAATGTGTTTTGCATATATATTATGCAAACGTGTCAAAGTTATTTAACGATGTTTATTCCTTCTTGCTTTGGAAATGTATTTTTACTATTGCCATTAAATTTAGTGTGGTATATTTACTATATACATTCTCAAGCAATTGATTTAATAAAACTCACATTCGTCTAACTCAGATTATGACAATCGATATAGTTCTCAATCTTGTCAAGAATCTGCTAATACACACACACACACACACAACATATTAAGCTTATGACATATATATGTCATAATGCTTATGACAGACAGAGACTCGCAAAGCCTAATAGCTTGCCACAAGGCTTCAAAGATAAGGATACGGCTACAAGAGACTGCTAGACTGTGGAATGAAAACATGAAAAGCACCATCACGCCCTGCCTGGGCTTCGGTCTACACCGTGAGGAAAAAAATTAGAGAGTCAAATGCCTCATATTGCTTAAGTCAAGGTGAGTCATTTCTCATTACATTTCATTATCTAATCCACAGAAGAGAAGCCTGCAATCTTCTGGGCTTGAAAGCCAGACTGACTCTGCCCAAGTTGTCACAGAGATACAGGGAACTGCTTGGACTATAAATGAATTCTGATATTCTTAAATTTAATATACGACGCTAGATTATAATCTACTCTTTCCCAGATTTCTGACACATTTATTGACAGTGGACAAAAGATCTAGCTCCCTTGCCAAACTCAGTTTCTAGCAACTAGTTCAGATGTAAGTATTCACAGATGTAATCTTGACCCGCCTGCAGGTCCTTAGTAAATTCGTGGGTACAGGGGGATCGCAACCTGGAAGAATGAGCGAGAAAGAAGAAGGACTCAAGGAAGCACCCAGCTTGTCAAGAGTCGTGTATTTGGGTGCAAAGCACCTTTTTATAATGCATTTTACAAGGGGATGGGGGTGAGAGAGAGACCAGGTGGTGGGGAAAGTACAGAATCTTCTCGGCCTGTGCCCTGGAACAAAGGTGGTCTACTTGCCTTCTATCGAGTTATGGTACACTGCTTTTCCTATCTGTAGTTGCCAACCCATTCTCTGCTTTTCTTAGAGGACATGGTACACTGCCTGAGAACAGCTTACTGCCGTCAAACAGAATCTGGTGGTTGCCAAGCTGCAGAGGGCATTGTGCAGGTGGAGGATGATAGGGGGTGAGGGTAGGGGCGAGGGTTCCTGGCTTCTGACATCTCCCCCTTCTCTGTTTAGATGGAGTAGGGCATCTTGTGATCAACCCCAAAATATGTGAATTTAGAATTTGGAGGTCTAATTATGGGGGTCTTGGGCAAGCTTACAACCCCAAATCATTGATGTGAGATGGGTCACGTTGATGGTCACAAAGGCTTTAGGCTGTCGATGTATGTGCAGCATCAAGGGACCCCGAGGTGGGTTTAAAGTAGGGTGAGGGCCCTGCCTTAGGCTATGTAGGCCTTTCCCCACTCCCAGCACCACGCACTCCTTTCCGGTGCATTGGGTGGGCCCCTGGGAAGTGGACCTACAATAATCCCGTTATGGTGCTAACTCACAGCCATCCTAATCCCTTTGTGAATGTTCAGGTAACCAGTCATTTGTCAGTGTGGGGTGTGATATTGCCATAAAGGAAGACTCCCCGATATTAGAGGGCCACGTCAAGGGCTGGCCTTGGTTTAGAAAATCCAATGTTTGTCAGGGTGATCAATGAGGCCAGGCTCCCTAACGAGAGAAACGAGGGCAGAGCCAGGCATACCAGGAATCTTTTTGAGGGCATGGAAATCTAGGGGTCGCGCCATAGGGAGAAGCAGGGGCCTGGCAGCGGTGCCAGTCTCCGGCAGAGCCACTTCTGGATCTTCTTCAGCCTTTATTTGATGGTAATGAACCTCGACCAGCTTCTTGATGGCAGAATCAACCTGGTTCTTAACAAAACTTGTGAGACGGTTATAAAGCCCAAGGCCAAACGAGAGAAGCAAAAGAATGTCAACAAGGGGTCCTAATATAGTAGGCAATAGGGTGGTGAGCCAAGGAGAGGTAGAGAAACCAATTCCTGACCAATTCTAAGCAGGGTGGTCTCATCAGGGCAGGCCAAAAGAATGTCATCCATATAATGATGATATTATAACTTAGGGTATTTAAGACAGAAGGGATCAATGGCCTCCTGGGCCACAAACTTGTAGGCATAAGTCAGAGCCCAGCAGTTTTTTTCTGAAACAAAATAAAGTTGTTTACCAAATCTTTGGCTGTTTTTAGAATGAAATATAAATATCAAAAAACCTGTAGTTTCTGATCTCAAGGATCACAAAAGGCAGATCAGCCACAGTGGCACAGTAATCAGATAAACAAATTTTTATTTTATAGTAACTCCAATGTAAAGAGCAAAATTGCATGGCCAATTGTTTTTGTAAGGTCTGTAATTTATCTCATATACAAATTCATTATGGCATTTTCCTGGGGTCCAGGCAATCCAGTATGACCTCTTAAATGTCTTATAAAATTAAGGAAAACTATATATTATTTTTAAATTGAGCCATATTTGTAAAATTTGAAAATTAGCAATATCTAAAAAAATAATTTCAAGCAATTATAAACCATAAGCCATATACTGGCCATGATAATATCAATTGAAAGCTTAAATTTTTGCATTTTAAATAGTGGCTACAATATATAATTTAATTATATATATTGAAGCAGGGGAACTCAAGAGAGTAAAACATGTAATCTAATTATATATATCATCTTTTTTTTAATTAAATAAGCTGTCTAGTAATACAGTAAACACACATTTTATAGTTAAATTCATAAGGAATATAAAAGCATGTATAGAGAAAAGCTGTAACAATTGATCATGTATTAGGCCAAATATCAGTATTTTTTAATAGCCGATTATATTATTATTTGGAATAAGAAAGATTTTATTAAGTTTTTTCTTACGATACCTTTGTGGTCTTGACCTATAATTTTGTATTAACACAGCAACAGCTTTAAAACAGGATGTTAAAACTTCTTTTGGAAATAAAGAAATATAAATTCATATTAATAATCTGTTTTATCAAAAAAGTTATAAAACAGCCAACAACTAATTAATTTGTATATCTATAAATAATTTTTTTTTATTTTATCTAAAATTTTTTTCTATTAACCAAAAGAAATCAAGGTTTGTATCTCTCTTAAAACATTAACAGAGGCTTAAATTCTTTTGTGGAGAGCTTAAAATAAGATCTTAGCCAATTAGCATCTCCCAGAAACTTTTGAAAATAATTAAAAATAAGTTAAACTATCTTTTCTAATTTAAATCTCATGTCACAATTTACTTAGGAATATAGATGATGTCTCAAATATTAAAAAGATATTGTCTTTGGATGTTTTTGGAGCAACAAGCACTCTCTAAAATGTTAAAGCTTGTGTGAGAGCAAAGGCTTGTATCAAAACTCCTTTAGAGGGATCAACTAATAAGCCAGTTGTATAACAGGAGAAGGTGTTCATCAGGGCTTTGTTTGATCTTGAATAAAACTCTTATTAAAATCTCTTTTATACATCTGATTTTTAAATAACTCTAACTCTAAATTACCAATTTTAATCTAGTTTTTAATACCAAAATTTAAATTTGCAATCATATCTAATAATATATAACCAGGACATATAGAGTATACTTATATATTTTTTAAACCAATTAAGAATAAAAATAAATGTATATCTAAACAAAATTTTCTTACCTTTTTAACTGTAATTTAAGAGAAAAGCATTTATCAAACTGGGAGACACCCTTACTACAGAAACTGTTGGCCTTTTTCAAGAGCCACTTATGAAAACTATTAACTCTTTTTAAGGTTCTTTCTGCTAGTGCTCTCTTTTTTTTTTTTTTTTTTTTTGCTTATTCACTTTATAACCCGTCCCAGTCACCCCCTCCCACAATCCTTCCCCACTCTCTTCTTTTCTGAGTACCCCTCCTCCTGTATCCCCCACCCTGCCACTTTAGTCTCTGAGAGGCTAGGTGCTTCCTCTCTCATTGAGGCCAGATGAGGCACCCAGCTAGAAGACCATACCCATATACAGGCTGCATGCTCTTTTCCCAGCTACAGAGCAGGGTAATTTATCAGTTTTTGCTGTGTAAATTGAGACTGTTTCCCAGCAAGTTTCAAGCTAAATCGAGCAGGCAGTTTTAACCAGTTTCTTTTTAAAGCAGGAAACATAGAACATAACAATCATTCACACGAGACAAAGACACACAAATTGACACACATGGACAGGTTGGCATGCCAAAGACATACAATAAACAGAAAAGTAGAACTGAGAATCTCTCTTAGAGAGAGCCAGAGAGACTAGGGCATCCCCAATCATCTCTTGCTTCCCAGGAGGGCTCTGTAATAAGCTTTTTGCTTTTCTTTTGTTAACACGCCAGAGAATGGGCAACTTCTTTCCTTTTCGCCCTTCCTCTCTCTCTATTTTTCAAGGTTCAACTTCTTATCTCCTCCTTAGGAGGTATAACTTTTTTATTAATAGTCTTTCCTCTCTTGGGAGAACAACACTAATGAAAGCAAAGGATTTTTAAAGATCTGTTTTTTCTTAACCCTAGTTCTCTGTGTTCTGAAGATAGGCTCCCGGAGCTGTGTCATAAAGAATGACTGCTTAAAAAACTCTCATTCTTGACCTGAACTGTAATAGCTAACCTGAATTTTTTCTTAACCTAAAGTGTTATAGCTAACCTGAATTATTTTTCTTAACCTAAATACTTCTAGATGCGGCAGGGGTAGAAGGGGGGGGGAGTGCTGAGCTCCAGACCAAGAAGTCGGGGGAAGCGGCGGAGTCCGCCCAAACTCAGAATCAGAAACTGGGTGCAGGCATCTGTACGGGAGGGACCTGTGATCGGGTGACAGGAAAGGCTAGGGGGAGGGAATCTTGAGAAGGAGCAGAGGAGGAGCATAGTACTGAGAGGCGGGAGATTTGTTTTTGGAGGCTAAGGATATCTGTCAGTTCAGGAACCTGGGAAGAAAGGCAGTTTTGCATATCAGAAAGAGAATCAGGCAAAGCAGCTGGAAAAGCTAGCATAGGGAGGGGAGCAGAAAGCTCTGTAGGAAGAGGCCAGTCAGGGCTGTGCTGACAGGCAGCTCCATCTTCAAGGATGGCTGCATCACCGGAGTTCAAAGGCTCTGAATCAGGGAGAGCGGCTGGGGGAGTCGCTGAAGCTGTCAGCTGTGAGGACAGCAGAGGAAAAGAAGAATGATGTTTAGCAGCAGTGCAAGGAGAACAGGGGGAGCAGGTTTTTGAATAACAGGGTTGCAAAGGTGAGTGGAGGAAGGAGCCTGTGAGTTAAAAGCAGCTGAAGAATCACAAAGTGGAGACTGAAGCATCAGGGGGACGAATCAAGAGAAGGTAAACTTGGATAGAGGTGAGGCGGATCAGAAGGAGGAGAGACCTCAGGAGAGATATCAGGAGGGATGTCTATAAGAGTGAAGGAAACGGAGGCCTGAGATGGAGGCCGGGAGGGCTGACCAGATGGGCAGGTAGAATTAAGCTGAGATTGTGACAAGCAATATTCAGCAACAGATAAGAGTTGTCTTTTCCCTGTATCCTGGTCTGCATCTTCAATAATATCTCTAATAATATCCCCAAAAAGAGAAAATTGTTGCAGTGACAGAATCATCACGTTCAGTTTTAATTTTTTCATTTAATTCACGACCTATCCTCTGCCACTTCTTGGGATGTATGGTAGGACCATCAATCATAAACCAAGGACACTTCTCATCAATAAAGATAAAGAATTTTATAAGATCTTTTTTCTTAACCCTTATTCCTCTTTCTCTCAGTGCATATTTGAGGTCTTTTATGAAGGATGCCTCCTTCCAGAGCAAATGGCCCATTCTTATGGGACAGAATGTAATGAAGCTTCTTACCCGAGGACGACAGGTCGTGGGTCACGATCTCTGTCTCACTCTTGATGTCGCGTGCATGCCTTACCGCGGGTCCGTCCGGAGGGATCCGTACCCCGAACCTCACTTCTGGGCACCACTTGACCCGACCTGCAGGTCCTTAGTATTTTGTGGGTATAGGGGGGATCGCAACCTGGAAGAATGAGTGAGAAAGAAGAAGGACTCAAGGAAGCATCAGTTATGTAAAACCTCCTGGTCCCAGATATTGTTTGCTTCTTTATTCCTCATCACCATCCTCCCACTCTGCATCTTCCTGTTGGAGATGCTGATTTACTCAGCCTCAGGTCAAATACAGCCTCGCTACCACTACCACACTCACTTTCTCCTGTTGACCTTGAAGATATCTCCTAAAGACCCTGAAGATTTGATAACTTATAGCAGACCTTAGGCTACAAGGAGTCCCTAAAATGATTGTTGCCTCTTCTGTATATCTCAGGATATGAACTCTTAAAACCCTCAGCTATGCCTGCCACAAAGCTGAACACTCAATGCACCTTTCCTTGTACCTTCTTGAAGTCACTGGACTTGTCCTTGTTGCCATGGAAATGTAGTAGCCCTGTGTAGCATATGCTTCCCAAACTCAGTGCTAGCAAAGCTTGAGGCCACCAGCTCTGGATAACCATTGATCATCCTGCCCCACCAAGTTCACAGGAGTCTGTGATTATACTACTATACTAGGACAGTGTCCTTTAAATGTCCCAGCAAATGACTACCAGATATGCATCTTTCCAGGGACTTAACTAGATAATACACACAGGTTCATATACAGACACACAGAAACACAAACACAGTTATACACAGACATACACACATAAACACATAACACACAGACACACAACACACATACAACACATACAGATAGACACAGATATACACAGACACACAGAGACATGTACCACACAGAAATACAGACACACACATCACATACACACATATAACAGATACATACACAGAGACATAGACACAGGGACACACACAGACACACACAGCACACATAGACATATACACACAGATGCAGAGACATACATAGACATACACATACAGAGCACAGACACTTACTACAAAGACATACACACAGACATATACACTACACACACACACAACAAACACACACATACAAAGACACACACAAGGACACACACAAACACACACACACACACACACACACACACACACACACCCCAAGTTCACTCATGAACACTCCACAGCACAGGGACACATCAAGGTCCCTCTCCCAGCTCAGTGCTCACCTGAGCAAATGCCCATTAAATCCTCCAGAAGCAGGTACACTCCCCACAGCTGGATGGTGGCTGGGGCTCTGAGGTTCCTGGAGACTATCATCTGTCTTTCTGAGACTTCAGAGTTCACTTTGAAGATTCAAAGCCAGAGGCATTCCTCTTATTAGCTCCACCCACTACAGGAATCCAAGGAGAACTTAAGGGTATCACAGGGGACTTCAGATGGAGGGGATCTTAAAAGGGAAAGGGAAAGTGGCTGGGCTGGGGGGAGGGCTGCTGGTGCAGGCACAGGGAAGCTGAGAAGCTCTGCGGTGCCCAGGATGCTTTGGGATCAGGCAGCCCTGATTCAAATCCTGTGCTGTTCCTCCCTGAAATCATTCCTTTACAGCTATCCCTACTGCATTCTCTATGATAAACAGGAAGGTTTCTTAATGTTTTGGATAGGGTTCTAGAATACATGTAAACTCCTCATCAATAAGAACAGCCAGGTATCTCACTCTGGGATTCATTACCTGCTCCCCATATCAAGATTCTAGCTTCCCACTCAAGTATCTGTGTATGCTCACACAGGACTCGGGAAGATGTCCCTCTACAACTACAAAAACAAACGATGCATGTTTCCTATTAATAACTGGTTGGGAATAGTAAAGCCATGGAAGACTCTGGAGGGAAATTTGAAACAATTTAATTAACTGTTGTTTGACCTTTGGGTTTAGATTTGTTGCTGCCAGGATTGAGCTGAGCCCCTAGAACTAAACTCACCATCCTCTGCTGCTAGGCAGACTCTTAAACCCCAGCCTGGTCTTAAACATTTTAAAGCAAAACGATGAAGTAAAAATAATTATAGCAAGAAGAGACACTAGGGCAGTTTATATAGTTTCTTAGTAATTTAGAACCTAAGGGACTGAGGGTGGTGGCCCATGCCTTTAGTCCCAGCATTTTAATCCCAGGCAGAGGTAGGGGGATCTCTGTGAGTTTGATGCCAGCCTGAACACCATACAGAGTTCTAGGACAGACAGGACTATGTAGAGAGACCTCTTCTGAGAGAGGAGAGAGAGAGAGAGAGAGAGAGAGAGAGAGAGAGAGAGAGAGAGAGAGCTTTGTAAGAGCTTACAATCTAGGCAACTTATCCATTATGGGTGGAAACTCACTCATTCCTACCAGATGGCATTACTCCAGTTAGAATGGTTCTGCTCTCATGCCCTCAACACCTCCCCATAGGCTCTTCCTTTCAATATTCTTCAACTCCGGCCACTCCAACATCGAGAAATTAAGATTCCATTACACAAATGCCCAGGGAACAGCGAACACACACAAATCATAATGATGGTTAAAAAATAGCATTATCAACCCATATGAGAGTCTTTGTGACCTACAAATCCATTCCCTAAAATGATCTAGATAAAGTAGGATCTGATAGAGAGTGGCTTCAGTGGTAATGAGTATTCTCTCCCCAGAGAGGGAAAGCAGGAAGAGACAAGTGTGTGAAGGGACAGAGACATGAGAAGGAACACCATGTGGTCACCCAGGGATATGAAGGTGGATCTCAGCAGAGACTTCTGGGGACATACAACCAAGCTGTCTCTGCTCCATTCTCCCACGTCTGGACTAGAATATGATCCCCAACTGGGCATGGACACTAGAAATGGGAGAGGATGTGCCATTAGGATTTGGGCCTAGGACCTGGACTGTGCAACTCTGATTCGGGGAATTGTAGGACTCCAGGCAGCAGTGCTGGGAAGATAGTTTAACGATGCTGCTGGTTACCAAAACCAGTATCATTCTGGGTAGAACGATGTCATTTGCACATTGCTTCAAGGGTGGTATATCTGGTTCCCTTATCCAGGTGCTAGCTGGCATAGTCATAAGCTAGTGTCTGGAAGAGACAGATCTGAGATGGAAGTCTTTGGGGGCATGGTTCTGTGTACTGCATACTCAGAAGCTGATTTTCATGCCCAGACATCTGGTTGCAGTCCAGATGGTCTCAATGTTATGTAAAAATTGTTTTCCATCACCCATGATTGGTTGACAAAGAACTGATCAGCCAATTAACTGGCCACAAGACAACGGGGCAGGACTTCCAATCCCAGTCACAGAGTCCCAAGAAACCAGGATAGAGGAGGAGAAGAAGAGGTGAGAGACCATGTTCATGGACCAGGAGGATTCACCTTGAGGTCTCAATGAAAGAGCAGCTATGAAGACACACATGGGTCAGAGCAAGCCAGGACAAGACCAGATGGGATGCAGTGGAGCATTTGGCTGGGTATTAGCAGCTTAATCTGGTTATAGTAGCTCAGAACTAATACTTTATTATGCTTGCAGACAGGAATCTGGCATGGCTGTTCTCTGAGAGGCTCCACACAGCAGCCGATGGAAGCAGATACAGAGAACCACAACCAAATACTGGATGGAGCTTGGGGAGTTTTGTGGGAGAGTTGGAAGAAAGACTGAGGGACACAAAGAGTATAGAAACCCCACAGGAAGCCCAACAGAATCAACTAACCTGGACCCTTAGGGGCTCTCAGAGACTGAACCACCAACCAAAGAATGAGTATGGGCTGGACCTAGGACCCTCCATATATGTAGCAGATGTAATGCTTGGTCTTCATGCAGGTCCCCCAACAACTGGAGTGGGGGCTGACCCTGACTCTGTTGCCTGCCTGTGGATCCCATTCCCCTAACTGGGCTGCCCTGTCTGGCCTCAGTAGGAGAGGATGTACCTAGTCCTGCAGTGGCTTGACCTGCCAGGGTGGGTAATACCCAGGAGGGGCTTCCCCTTCTCAGAGAAAAAGGGGAGAGGGAGTGGGGAGTGGAGTGGGAGAACTGTATGAAAGGAGGACTAGGGAGGGAGGGGGAGCTGATATTGGGATATAAAGTGAATAAATAATGTAAAAATAAAAAGACTAGCTTGGCATCTGCCCAGCTTAGAGCTTACAGCTTGTTAATAAAAGCACCGGGTCTCTGTGTTATTCAATTGGGAGCTAAAACGAGCCAGAGTGGGAGAAATACCCTGTAGTTGGAGCAAAAGGAGCATTTGAACCCCCACAGGAATTCTTTTACTGAAGTCTCTGGTTTCTCATAGGAGACTAGTAAACAGCACTGTTCAGATGAGAACCTGAGGCTGACTCATCAGACTGGCCCGTCTCCTGCAGAAAGATTTGTCATTTTCAGCAACTTAATGATGAATATATGTGGAGATTCAGAAGGCAAATTGTCACTGTCATGCTCTGAAGTTTTGAAGTTATTTTATTTTAATTGTTTATTTGTTTTTTGAGGCAGGGTCTCTCTACCTAGTCCTGGCTATCCTGGAACTCACTATGTAGGCCAGGCTAGCCTCAAACTCACAGTGATCTACCTGTCAGTGCCTACCAAGTACTGGAGTTAAATGCATGCATCGTCACATCCAGCCCTTTAAAGTTATTTTAAAGTCAGCATTCAAAGGGACAGCTTTCATTATGGTATTCCCAAACATATATCATTATACGTCATTCTTTTTTTCTCTGTCTCATTGCCCTCCCTTGTCTCTCCCACTCCAACCCAGGTCTCCATCCTCCTGTTATGACATCATTCCATCTTCTTTCATGGCACATGAACCATTACAGTTCTCCTTAGGCCAGCTGTTCTCAACTTTCCCAATGCTGTGACCTTTTAATGTTGTGGTGACCTCCCTACCATAACTTCAGTTTCATTGCTACTTTACAGCTATAGTTTTACTACTATTATGAATCATAATGTAAATATCTGTGTTTTCTGAGGGTCTTTGGTGATTGCTATGAAAGGGTCGGTTGACCCCCAGAGGGGTCATGACTCATAGCCTGAGAACTGCTACCTTAGACATTAGATCTTTCCTTTTTCTCTCATGATCCCCCTTTACGTTCACCTCTTTCATATACATGTGCTCATATGTGCATTTGCACATACACACATACACACACACAAATTTATATCTAGATATATTGAGAAGAAGTACAGTTTCATCATTCTGAGCTGGATTCTCTCTCTCTCTCTTTCTCTCTCTCTCTCTCTCTCTGTGTGTGTGTGTGTGTGTGTGTGTGTGCATGTGCATGTGCGTGTGCATTTCTGTGTGTGTGCGTGTGTGTATATATGTGACATGGTGATCCCAGAGCTTTCAGGAACATGAGTGTGTTACAGGAGACTAAAATTGTTTGATTGCTTATAATTAAAGTGTTTTTTTTAATCCTCCAGCAATGGTTGACATGTTCACCATAAGCCATGTTCTCTAGCCATGTCACACACACTGAGCATGGATGTGTACCTGGGGGTCTTTGCAATCACATAAGCATAAAACTACACCAGTTATTAGGATATCACATTCCTTACTACGTCAGAAAACATGCCTATTGTTGTTGTTGTGTGTGTTCTACTCACCAGTGTGCATGCGTGTGTGTGTCCATACACATGTGGAGACCACAGCCAACTTTGGGTGGTTTTCTGTTGCCTTCAACCTAATATTATCTCCCACATAACTTAAAGGTCTCCTTTTTGCCACTCTGACTGGTAGTGACACCTCTGGGCTCTGTTAGCCCTGCTCCATCCTGGCGTTGCAGTTGCAGTCTCTCATAACTATCCTAACGTTTGCATGGATGGTGGGAATCCAAGGCTAAGTCCTCTGCTGTGCATCAAGCATGTTTCCTCTGAGCCATGTCCTCAGCACCCAAATGTCCCCAGTTCTTCAGTGTAGAGCCAAACTTGTCATTACCATGGCCACCTCCAGCATTACCTTCTGCTGTAGCTGGAGTAAGATCTCAGCATTTGGATGTTCTGTGTAATTTTCTCCAGTTTCAGTTTTGCCATCAGGTTCAACTTTCTGTGCATACATTTCCTGAGAATCTTACTTCTAAGTCTTCTGAAGACACATGTGATTCCTGTGCTAAAGTCATTTGAAACTGACCGGACATCTATCCAGCCCTGCAAGCAATGGCTCTTGAGGCTGAGTGCTCTGATCAATGTTGTTATAGGAATTTGCTTGGCATTCTGACCAGACAGGGGGAGTCCACACCATCACCATACTCTCAAATAGATCACAAACAAGAACAAGTTAGACTAGGGACAGGTTGCCCTCAAAGGTCTTTCCCTCTTTGTCTAGGCTTCTGTGAGGACAGAGGGCACAGCTTCCTCTAATGGAATTGTGAGAGGAGAGGACGGCTTCCCCGAGTACAACTGACAGCTCACAGTGTGCTATAAGTTTGTGTGTGTGCCATCCAGGTCTTGATAGAATGCACACTCTTTCTGTGATTGGAGCCAATAGCTAATAATTGTAGACATAGAGTTGACTCTGAGCCACAGGCACTGTCCTCCTCCCAGCAGGGGGTTCATGCTGCTGATATCCTTGAATCCTGTCCTGTGTTGGGGTGTAGTAAAGTGGAGACCAGCATGGCTTTCTGATGTAAAGAAACATGCCAGCATGTGTGGAGAGATAGACAGTATGTGTCTGGCATCATCGAATAAGCCCCGGACACAAGGTGCCATCCAGCAATTCCTCCTCCTTTCCCATCATCTTACAGTTTGAGAGACTCCTCTGTGCCAAGCTATAGAGCACAAGTGCTGTCACCCCTGCACAGGCAGGTTGTAAACTTTGGTGACTCCCAAGGGAGGAAACTTGAGATTGGTACCAATGACATCATAGAACAGAGCACCTACTCAAGGAATAGCCATTGATTTTATTTCTTCCCCATGGCATTTGCCTGGTTGATGCAGCTATACCCCAGGCTTCCAGCATGACAAAGACTGGGGAGTACAACAGAAGAGTGGAGGCAATTGAAAAGCAAAAGCCCAACCAAGGAGGCCATGGCTCTAGTTCCACCCCGAGGTACAGAAGATAGATTGTAAGATTGTTAGAGATTCAGGAAGTCTGCTGTGGTGGTGTCTTCTAGATCTTTTAGGAAGGCACACACACAAGAACTCAATGATATGGGTCCCAAAGCAAATCTCCCAGGGCCCAAGCCTTAGATGAAGAGATGCAAGCAATTGATGACCGATTTTGGAAGGTGGATAATCTGTCTTTTCAAGAGATGTGTCCCCCAACTGGATATTCAATACAAGGTGGTCAGCCCTGGAGACATGCAAGCAATACTAAAGACACTGAGAAGGTTTTATTTATATATTTGTTTATATACATGCATGTATACAAAAACAGGGGGGATACTGGTCGTGGACAGGTTTAAGAAGGAAAGGGGTGGGGAGATAGAGAAAATGAGGGGCAGATTTGAGGGTAAGAGGATATGAAAAAGCCATATGGACAATCCACTAATAGCTTTCCCTCTCATAGCAACTTTCTACTGACAAGATCTTCTTAACTATGAGAAAGACTTCATGCTGATCTTCTCCTTGTTGGGATTTTGTCTGCTTCCAGCTTGTGCTGATCTTGTGCATGCTGCCTCAACTGCTGTGATTTCATGTGTGCAAGTGCCCTGCTGTGTCCAGAAAAAGACTGTTTCCATGTAGACTGGAAAAAAAAAAAGACTGTTTCCAGGTAGTCACCCACTGGGGAAGGGGTAATGGATCTAGGAGGAGTTAGGTGAGTGAATTAATATGATCACATTCTTTGTACAATTAAAAAAATAAAAATGAGAGAGAAAATGAAAAAGCTCTCTATATCCCAACAATCTTGTAAACAAACTTAAAAGTCGGAAGGGCAATACCTTACATGGTTGGATTTTTTTTTGTTTTTACCAGCACTAGTAAGACACTTAGTATCTTCCCATAGGCTATGGGAATATTGCAAAAGAGCAGATGGAATATTGTAAGAGCCGAAAGGTACAATGAAGTAGCATTGTAAATGCCATCTTCTGTGCAAGACACAGTCATGTAAGCAGAACTTGCAACTCGCATGACTGTGCTGGGTCTGCACAAAAATGCCAGGAAAGGATGGAGGAAGGACTGAGGGAGCTCTATCTTTCACTTTTGAATTGTTTCCTTTGGATAGATTTGAGGGAAAATGGTTTCAGTGCCTTCAGCTGTGTGTCATTGGTGATCCATCAGGCTACAGTGAATGTCAACTTCAGTGTCACACAGATGCCTCAGAATACTGGAAGCAACCAGTAGGAGGATAAGGTGATTGTTGTGTTGGTAGGGGGTAAGTGGTAACAAGAATGTATTTATACTGTTGTTTTCCTATGGGTTGCTAGGAGAGAGGGTAAGAGGGTGGGGTGGAGAGCACCCTCAGAGGCAAAAGGAGGGGAGATGGGTGAAGAACTCTTGGAGTGGGGACCAGGAAGGTGAACAACATTTACATTGGAATGTAAACAAATTAAACAGTAAAGAAAGAATGCATTATATATACACTGACACCATCAAAGAACTAACTGATAATAGTGAAAAACACTATCCAAATGACTTATTACAAAATATCAGATTCTGAGATGACTTGAAACTCTGCTCTCCAAAGCGGTCTAGAGGAAGTCATATCTGTCTGAGAGCTGGTGGGCTTGAAACTCCTGCAGAGAGAGGGACATGAGGAGTATGGGGTGGAAGACAGAGACACATGGACTGTCTTATATATAGCTACCCATATATGGGAAGGTGGGACCTCACAGAGACTGCACTCATGGGAGCAGAACTCAGATACCCATACTCTGCCCTTGCTTTCTCCTTCCCTGAACCTGGGCTGTAAAGGAAAACTCACCTTGGCACAGATTATGGAGATGGGGGAGGTTTTGCAGTTGGGCTTCATGCCTGGAACTTTGAACCTAACAATGCCCTGATTCTGGGACTCCAGGCAGCAATGCTGGAAACAGGGGCCCGTAGATACAGTGAGAGCCACAGAGGCTCACACTGTTCACAGGCAGGATGGTGTTATTGTCACAGCACTGCATCAAGGGGTTGTACATCTGGTCTCCACATCTGGGTGCTGGCTGGCAAAGCAATAGACCAGTATCTGGGAAGAGTGACAGCTGGATGATCTACATGGGCCAGCCTCAGACCCCGTCCACAGCCATGCTCTCCCTCCTCACTGAGTGGTCCTTCTCACCTGTGGCTCCTGCTGAGAGCAGGAGGGCAGAAACCAGGGCTGCAGCTGAGACAGAGACGGAAGAAAGAAGGATGTGTGAGATGTAGTCAGGATGGAGGACAATGATGCCATTGTGTCATTTATTTGAGGTGGACAGCTCATGGTATGTTTGAGACTGACCCTGGTGGTGGTGCAGGTCTGGGATGACCTGTGAGGAAAGGCAGGGAGGGATCCTGGATGAGAGTGATTTTAAAAGTCACAGACACAGGGCTTGCAACACAGGAGGCCAGCAAGGATGCTTGGCAGGGGTTGGGGTACAGGTGTGGGGCTGAGAATGGAGCCAGTAAGAAGAGCATGAGTTTGAGTTGAGAGGTAAAGGATGACATGATAACATCGATGTTCCCTGGGGCGACTGTCTCCTTACCTAAGATCCTAGTCACCATCATCTGTGTCTGCCGCAGAACTGTAGGAGGCGGAGCAGGAGCTGGAGCCACAGTAGTAAAGATTCTGGAACCTTCACTTGTTATTTATACAAGTGATCTCATGGGGCGGATCAGGAAGGATAATGGAGGGTGGGGGAAAAGTATAAAAAAAAAATCCAGGAACCTGATCCAACATCTGTCTCAACATGAAGATTGCATAGCACTCCTTAATGTTCTAACTCAAGCAAACATCTTTTGGAAAGCAAGAGAGGAAAATTCTATTGGAAGAGATATCCATTCCTGTGTGCAGTCTGCCAGTCCAAAACACTTGACAGTTTCTAGGCTTCTCACACTCCACACCTTGAAAATTTTAAAAGGGCTCACCCTGCCCTTACATCCACCCAACCTAAGTTCTGTAGTTTAAAATTCTTCACTTACTTAGTGGAGATTATGAAGTTGGAATATGATCCAAGAAGAGGGCTCAGGGTTGGCTAGTGAGAATAAAAAAAGAGAATATAGTTTTAGGTACGACCCCTGGGACTCACAGGTAGGTGGAAAGACCGTGCTTTTGTTGGCTTGCTGGTTTGCTTGCAGGGTTCCTTGTACAAAGAAACACTTTATAATGTCTTGTAGTGTTATTTTATCATCGCCATCTTGATTGCATCTGATGGAAATTTAGTTTTGATATTAATAGTGTAGTGCTGTTCCTCTTTGTCTCCCTGTGGGTTACAGAACAACCTGTGGGGGCTGAAGCAAGGCGTCAGAGCTTCAGAGCCAGGGCGTCCAACCTTCTGATGCGTCTGGAAGAAGAATCATCTGAGCCACACATTCAATCCAGGACATTAACAGAATGAGAATGAGAAGGTCTGTGCTGAAAAGCTTCGACACAGTCATTCTCACTATTGGGCCGTTCCATGTGGAGAGCTTCAAAACCCTCAAGCAGATCCAAAGCCTTGGACCATACCTAAACAATAAAATGTGATTTTTTTTTTTTAAATATTACCAAAGTAAAAGAAAGCAGGGTAACACAAATCCAGTGGGAATTTTGAGTCTGCATTTGAGAAGCTAATGAAGGCACCAGCGCTCAGTGAGTCCCCAAGCAGCTCCTCAGAGATTTTGGTTCTGCTTTTAGTCTGGCTGTGCTTCACTCTCTAAACATTTGCTTCTGCAGGTAGTTGTTCCCAAATAGCAATAATGTAATGCTGCATGAGTTGAGACCAATACAGTTAGCTCTGAATGACAGGACCTGTAGGTCTTGTAGAGTCATGGTGCAGCTGTTTGAAGCTGTGTTCACCTTGCAGCTTTATGCATTCTGTTTTGAAATCAGAAGGAAGCATGCACATGTCAACAGAAACAGACCCACAAATATGCTCAAGTATTCTTGCCCCTGAAATTTTTAAATCTGTTTTCAAATTCTTGCCTCAAATCAAGAATGAGACTACAGGACCCACCTGGTTGGAGAAATCAACTCCTGTGAGCTGTCCCCTGTTCACAATCATATATTAATGAAGAACTAAATAAATAGAATTCAAGTGTTCCAAATAGCCAAAAGGACTTTGTTGGGCACCGACACTTGTGTACATATAGACCTGCCCACACATACATAAAATTTAAATAAAAACAGCCAAGAGAATCAGTTTTCCCAGGAATGTCAGCAAAAAAATTGCAGTGGGCAGATCACAAAAATAGTTGGGGGGGGTCCTTTTGATAACCACTTGTTTAGCTTATACTGACAGGAGGGGTTGATGGGCAGTTCAAGTGCAGGTAAACACCACTTCAAATTCCCAGAGAGAAGTGAAACTCTCCCAGTAAAAGATTTCTGTTTTCAGTTCTGAGGGGCTGAGGGGTTGGAACACTGTGTCCTGCATTCTGGGAAATGACAGTGTCTTCTCTGGAAGGAGTGCCTGTTAGAATGCTCAGGTAAGACAAGTCGAATAGCATTTCACACACCAAGAGCATAGGGGAGTAGTTGGTAGGCTGTTTTTCCTAAACACCAACTTTTGAACATATCCATCCATGATTAGAACTCTGGGTTATTTCTATGTAGAGAACACAAAGTGAGGGCTCTTTGGAGCTACTTTTGTTCCTGCCTGTTTCTTGGGTATGTTTTGTCTAAGCTCATTCTTTTAAAACTTCAAGTACAAAACATATCTTCAGTTTACTGAGTATTTCATCCACCGAGTGTGTGTTAGCATTTTATCTATGCTCCGCTTCACTGCCCGCTGTCACTGCCTCTGTCTCCAAAATGAAGCCAGCGACAGCCAGTCTCTCTTGTGTGCCATCTGGCCCTGGCAATCTGTAGTTTCAGGCTGCGCATGCGTTCCACCTTGACACCGCACCAGTCTAAAGCCCAGAGCCGATACGCTGCTCCCACACCCCTGGCCCACTCCCACCTCCTGCTTGCTCAGTTTCTCAGTTCATAACACAGTCCTGAACCCGTCCAGACATACTTTTCATCACCACGGTCTCACGGCTCAGCTGTCAGCTCTTTGGTTCTTTCCATTCTGGTCCACACCATCTCTAAGTCAAGTGTTTCTCTGCTAATGCAAAATGTGTTTTGCATATATATTATGCAACGTGTCAAAGTTATTTAACGATGTTTATTCCTATCTTGCCTTGGTAAATGATTTTTACTATTGCCATTAAATTATAGTGTGCTATATTTACTATATACATTCAAGCAACTGATTTAATAAACTCACATTGTCTAACTCAGATATGACCAATCGATATAGTCTCAATCTTGTCAGAAGTCTTCTAATATCTATCTATCTATCTATCTATCTATCCCATCTATCTATATTATCTATCTATCTATCATCTATGACAATATATTCATATTATAACAGAGACTCACAAAGCCTAAAAGCTTACCCACAAGGCTTCAAAATAGGATACGCTACAAGAGACTGCCTAGACTGTGGAATGAAAACCACTGAAAAGCACCATCATCGCCCTGCCTTGGCCACCTTTGGGTCAAACCATCTGTGGGGAAAATAAATGAAGATTTGGGTTCAACCCAAGTTTCCCCATTCTTAAGGAT